>SZWC01002523.1:209483-221470 GCA_023375785.1 Penium margaritaceum | reverse complement strand
CTGGCAGGCCTCACCGAGAAAACCTGCCAGCCTGAACTGAGCTATTTTCTGATTGGCTGTTGAACTGAGTAACAAGCTCTACAGAGCTGGGGGGGGCCTAGAACTTGGAGGGGTCTCCCATTGTTGTTCATTCTTCATTCCTAATCAGTCACTTACAGTTTTCAACTGCTTTCTGGCGCTAACACTGGCGCGCGCATTTCTGAGTAACAAACCCAGAGCTTCCAGACTTAGACTCTAGAGCAGCAGACTGAGGGGGCAGCTGACTTAAGCAACGAGCGTGGAAGCCCACACGCTGCATCAACAACGCTGCTGCCCAAACCTGCTGCCTAGGCTATTCTATTTCTAAATACCGTGGTATTGCAGGCCTGCACATCACGCACACACTGAACAAGCTAATAACATTCACGATAGCCTTAATGACATTGCCTTCGTGAGAAAGTCAGCTCGCTCCTATTAGGTGTCGACCAAGACGATACAGAGACGTAAGTTGGTGACATAGGTCAAAAGGGTGTGAGGGAGTCAATGGAAGGTGATAAAAACAGAAACTAGGCAGCAGGTTGGGGCAGCAGCGTTGTTGATGCAGCGTGCGGGCTTCCAAGCTCGTTGCTTACGTCAGCTGCCCCCTCAGTCTCCTGCTCTAGAGTCTAAGTCTGGAAGCTCTTGGTTTGTTACTTAGAAGTGCGCGCGCCAGTGTTAGCACCAGAAAATGTTGGATTTTGTGCTCATTGTGCTCTGTTGTGTCCTCCCGGCTTGTGTACATCGGCGTGCAGATGACTGACGGCGAGACTCGACGCCGATGGAGTGTCCTCCGATGGAGCCGACGCACACTGAGGTCGTCTCGCAGTTCGCTGGAGCCTCCTCTCTTCGGCGACGTGTTCAGCTCCATCGGCAGACCTCCTCGGCGGTCGCACTGCCGGCAGTCACTGCCACCGCAGTCGCTGTCTGCATGCGTCCAGCGTGTACTGTCGTGTCTGCGTCGTCATGCACTGCCTAGGGTCCCAGTTACATGTTGCATGGCCCTGTTTGGCAGCATAAACCATTGTGGGCACTATCTGGGTTTAGGCTGCCATAACTCCTCGCTACTATTTTTCTAGCAGATTCTGACCGCACGGCTGCGTTTGCAGCGTCGGTATTATGGTATGGTCCAGTTTTCAGGCAAAACGGACGACGCCCGGGTTTTGGGCTGTCGGCTGCCTGGCAGGCCTCACCGAGAAAACCTGCCAGCCTGAACTGAGCTATTTTCTGATTGGCTGATGAACTGAGTAACAAGCTCTACAGAGCTGGGGGGGGGGGCTAGAACTTGGAGGGGTCCCCCATTGCTGTTCATTCTTCATTCCTAATCAGTCATTGTCAGTTTTCAGCTGCTTTCTGGCGCTAACTCTGTCACGCGCGTTTCTGAGTAACAAAACCCAGAGCTTCCAGACTTCGACTCTAGAGCAGCAGACTGTGGGGGCAGCTGACCTAAGCAACGAGCGTGGAAGCCCGCACGCTGCATCAACAACGTTGCTGCCCCAACTTGTTGCATAGATTCCTTTTTGGTATCAGAGCCAAAGCGTAGCAGCAGCAGCAAAAGACTGGCGAACAGGTGCCAGACAACGCCGGCGGACCCCCATACGCGCCAGTGTAGGGCAAATGCTGCCGGATTTTTTCCGACAGCATTGACCCTCCTGGTGGCGGCGTCAGATTTTTTCCCACGGCCACTGGGCCAGGGGAAATGCTGCCGAAATTCTTTCGGCAGCACTGACCCCCACGCGTGACGCAAGGAGGTGAGCGGCAGGCGGCGTCTGACGACTGTGGGAGACGACGCACGCGGCAACGTCACCCAGGTGAAGTGACTGGCACCGCCAGCAGCAGCAGGTAGAAGCAGCAGCGCGCAGCAGCCAGCAGCAGCAGCAGCTCGCAGCAGCAGCAGCAGTAGCCCACAAGAGCAGCAGCTCGCAGCAGCAGCAGCAGTAGCATGTAGCAGCAGCAGCTCGCAGCAGCAGCAGCAGCAACCCACAGCAGCAGCAGCTCGCAGCAGCAGCAGCAGCAGCGTGCACCAGCAGCAGCAGCGTGCAGCAGCAACAACAGCCTACAGCAGCAGCAGGCAGCAGCCGCAGCACGTAGCAGTTGCAGTAGCGTGCAACAGCAGCAGCGGGCTGCAGCAGCTGCTACAGCGAGCTGCAACAGCCGCCAACTGCAGCAGCAGCAGCAGCTAGCAGCAGCTGCCAGCCGCGACTGCTGCTGCCCGCTGCTCACAGCTAGCGAGCAGCGAGCAGCAGCTCGCTGCTGCTGAGCGAGCAGCAGCCCGCTGCTCGCAGCAGACAGCGGGCTGCTGCCCGCTGTGACAAGAAAAAAAAAAGAGACAACAAAACAAAATCCCCCACCCCCGCAGCTCGCTGCAGCAGCCTGCAGCTGCAGCGAGCAGCTGCTGTAGCACGTAGTAGCTGCAGCAGCACTCTGCTACAGCAGCGAGCTGCAGTAGCTTGCTACTGCAGCAGCAGCAGCCATGGCAACTGCTGCAGCTCGCAGCACGAGCAGCAGCAGCTGCAGCAACCGCAGCTGTAGTAGCAGCAGCAGCAGCAGCAGCAATAGCAGCAGCAGCAGCAGCAGCAACAGCAGCAGAAGCAGCAAACAGCTGCAGCAGCAGCAGCAGCAGCAGCAGCTGCAACAGCATCAGCACCAACAGCAGCAGCGGCGGCCCCAACATTTGCCGCTGCTGACGTCAGCACCCCTCTGCTGACGTCACTTCTGACGTCACTGCTTACGTCACTGCTAACATCATCAACAAAAAAAAAGGATGGTGAAAGGGGAAAAGGGGAAGGCCAAAGGAGTGGGTAGACTGCCCACTCCCCAACCCCCTGCTGAAGCAGCAACACAAAGACAACAACAAAAAAAAAACACAGACACCAAGGCATGGCTGATAGTCCCGGCGAGGGGGGGTCCTCCTCTGATGGGGGGACCCCTACCCCTCCTTTCTTGCAGCGATTGCTGCAGCATCAGCAGCAGCAGCAGCACCCGCTGCCGCTGCAGCAGCAGCAGCCGCCGCCGCCGCAGGACCAGCAGCTGCCGCCGCCGCCGCAGGACCAGCTGCTGCCGCCGCCGCCGTAGCAGGCCCAACCGCCGCCGCCATTGCAGCAGCAGCAGCCACTGCCCCTACAACAGCAGTCGCCGCCGCTGCAGCAGCAGCAGCCGCCGCCCATACAGCAGCAGCCACCGCCGCTGCAGTAGCAGCAGCCACCGCCTCTACAGCAGCAGCCGCCACCGCCGCTACAGCAACAGCCGCCGCCCATACAGCAGCAGCCACCGCCACTGCAGCAGCAGCAGCCGCCGCCTTTCCAGCAGCAGCCACCGCCTCTGCAGCAACAGCAGCCGCCGCCCCTACAGCGGCAGCAGCCTACTGGCAACGTCGGCGGCACCCCTGACCCACTTGCTGCTCTTCAGCAACAACTCGCAGCCTTGACACAGCAGCTTGCGGCGCTACAGCCCGTTGCCTCCCAAACCGCCACCAGCGCGCTGCCGTCGTTTATCCCTCCAGGGCACGCAAGCCCCGCTGTGTCTGCCGCCACATACTACTTAGCACAACAGCAGACTCAGCGCCAACGGCAGACAGTCACCTCTGTCCTTGGCCCCACTCTGGGTGCCGGCCGTAGGCAGAAGGACTTTGAGACGCCGCCACCGCCGCTTCAGGCCGGCGAGCAGTTCCGAAGCTGGGAGCTCAGCTTCCGGATGTGGGCGCAGGGTGAGGGTCTGTGGGCCTACTACACCCTCCCTTACGACTCCACCCAGGCCGACCAGCTCTATGACGCTGGTCGTGCCGTCCGCGCCCTCGTACCAGTCGACCCTCCAGCTTCCCGCCTTGCCTTGGAGCCCTTCCTTGGCGACTTCACCGCCGGTGCCATCCCCGACCCGGCAGCCGCCTGGCACGTCCTCACCAGACCCCATCGCCTGTCCAGCGACGCTGAGATCAGCCGTCTGCTCCGGGAGTTCAACTCCCTCCACATGGGGGAGGCCGAGACAGTCACTGCCTACTGGCAGCGAGCGGAGGACATCCTCCGTCGACTCGGCAAGTTGGCTCCATCCCCTCTGTCTGCGCTCCTCACCATCAAGCGCGGCGCCACCAGCGCATACGCTGACGTCTTNGTACCAGTCGCCCCTCCAGCTTCCCGCCTTGCCTTGGAGCCCTTCCTTGGCGACTTCACCGCCGGTGCCATCCCCGACCCGGCAGCCGCCTGGCACGTCCTCACCAGACCCCATCGCCTGTCCAGCGACGCTGAGATCAGCCGTCTGCTCCGGGAGTTCAACTCCCTCCACATGGGGGAGGCCGAGACAGTCACTGCCTACTGGCAGCGAGCGGAGGACATCCTCCGTCGACTCGGCAAGTTGGCTCCATCCCCTCTGTCTGCGCTCCTCACCATCAAGCGCGGCGCCACCAGCGCATACGCTGACGTCTTCGTCCACTATCCTCAGGACATCCTCACCACCATGGAGGCCCTGGGCACTCTCATGCCCTGGGCATACGAGCTCTTCTTCGGCATTGAGGAAGCTCGCCAGGAGTCCTAGCTCCATCGCGCAGAGGCCCTTGCATCCCCTGCCATCGCCACCCCTGCCGTTGCATCTGTGGCCGTCGCCTCCCCCGTCGCAGCTACCTCATCGTCCTCAGGGAAGAAGAAGAAAAGCCGAAAAAAGAAGGGCAAGGGTCCATCGCAGTAGTAGTAGCAGTCATCGACTGGTCCCAGCGGTAGTGGCTCGGTCTGGCACAACTGTGGCCAGCCTGGGCATGGGTGGTACACGTGCCCTCTCCCGACGGACGAGGCCCGCGTCATCGCCACCATGCGACGCCAGCGAGAGCGCCGCCTCACCTCTGCCGCCGTCGCTGCTGCTGGTCCCACCACTCCGACCGCGTCTATCACCGCTCCCACTCCGACGACTCCGCCTGTCCTGCAGCCACCCGCGCCGCAGCAGTACTATCCACAGCAGTACTACCCTCAGCCGTCGGTACCTCCGCTTCCTTCGTCGGCTCCGTCACCCTACTACCCAGGCTCCGGCGCCATCACTCCGCATTCCGTCTACACTCCTGGGCCATCATCCCGCGAGCGTCAGCTGGAGCAGTTCATCGCACTCCAGCTTGGCCTCCCTCGCCCTCCTCCCCAAGGAAGTGCGAGTTGCGTCACCTCCTGCCCTCTAGCCCATCCCTGCATGACAGAGACTCAGCTGCGGTCGTGTCCAGTTTCCTCGTCTGTCTCATCGTTTCCCGTGATCTCATCCACCCCACTCCTTGATGACATTGCATGGCTTGACGACTGGCAGTCTCGTTTCGCGCCTCCGTCCACCGTGTCCGCGTCCCTCGCGTGTTGCCATGTGACCGTGACTGATCTGGCGACCCCTGTCCGGGACCCTGCTGAGACCTGGATCATCGACTCCGGGGCCACGCATCAAATGACGGCCTCTCGCGAGGCCTTCAGTATGCTCGGTCCCGTCGGCGATGTCTCCGGGGTTCGGATGGGCTCCGGACAGGTGTTGCCGGTCCGTGGGGTAGGCGTTGTTCGTTTCCGTGGTCCGGCCGGTGACGTCATTTTGACCGATGTTTTCTTCGTCCCTAGTCGCGAGCTCAGCCTCCTGTCCGTGACTGCCCTTGACCGCATGAGCATGGACATTGTGCACTCACGTGGTGTCGGCACTGTGTCATTGCGTCCGTCGGGTCTTGTCGTACTGCACGCCACCGCCTGTGGCAACTTGTGGCACGTTCCCCGCCTCGCTCCTTCCCCTCCCGTCTCCTCCCCGTCGGCTGCGACCGGTCATGTGTTTGTCACCAGCACGCTTTCTCCTCAGCACACCCGCCTCTTGCACCGCCTCCTTTGCCACGTTCACTCTGCCGCAGTAGAGAGCATGCTCCGCACCCAGCCAGCCAAGGGCCTTGATCCGGAGACCTTTCCTCTCCCGTGCCCCACTGAGTGCATTGACTGCGCTCAGGGCAAGATGCACCGGTCCACGTACCCCGTCTCTTCCTCACGGGCGTCCGCCCCCCTTGACCTTGTCCACTCGGACGTCATGGGCCCTCTCCCCACCGAGTCCGTCGGTGAGCATGGCCGCTATGTCCTCACTCTGACGGACGACTACTCTCGCTACCGTTGGGTCTTCTGCCTTCGGCAGAAGAGCGATGTCGCCCGAACTATTCAGGACTGGCTTGTCCTCGCGGAGTGTGAATGTGGCCGCCCCCTACGTCGCTTTCGCTCCGATCTCGGTGGAGAGTACCTGGGTGAGGCCACGACTTTTCTCACCTCCCGCGGTATCCGCCATGAGACATCTGCGCCCTACACACCCGCCCAGAACGGCGTCTCCGAGTGGTGGAACCGCACCATGGCCGACGCCATCCGCACCATGCGGGTCGAGTCCGGTCTCTCGGATGGTTTCTACTTTGAGGCCATGGCCTACATGACCTGGGTCTGGAACAGGGTTCCCCATGGTCCCCTTCCCCGCCAGTCCACGCCCTATCAGCACTGGTGCGGTCGGCGTGCTGACCTCCGCCCGGCTCGCGTCTGGGGCTGCGTTGCCGTTGTGTGGTTGCCCGCTCCACAGCAGGGTGGCATGCTTGCCCCCCGCGGATGCCCCTGCACCTTTCTTGGTGTGTCTCGTCAGTCCAAGGCCTGGCGCTTTTGGGACCCATCCCGCCACTGCATCGTCGAGTCCCGCGATGCCCTCTTTTTCGAGGACCTATTTCCCCGCGACCTCATCCGCTCCGGCTCGTCCGTGTCCCTCCCGTCGCGTGGGGGAGTGGTGAGTCCGTCCTCCGTCCTGTCGCTTCCGGGTAACACATCACTCCGTCCCTCTGAGCCGGTAGCCCTGGTCGCGGCCGCTGGCCCCTCCGAGCCAGCTGACCCAGTCGCGTCCGCTGGCTCCTCCGGGCCGGCAACCCCAGTCGCGTCCGCCGGCTCCTCCGGACCGGCAACCCCAGTCACGTCCGCCGGCTCCGAGGGGCCGGCAACCCCAGTCGCGTCTCCTGGTCCCTCCGGGCCGGCAGCCCCAGTCGCGTCCGCTGGCCCATCCGGGCCGGCAGCCCCAGTCGCGTCTCCTGGCCCCTCCGGGCTGGCAGCCCCAGTCGCGTCCGCTGGCCCATCCGGGCCGGTAGCCCCAGTCGCGTCCGCTGGTCCCTCCGGGCCGGCAGCCCCAGTCGCGTCCGCAGGTCCCTCCGGGCCGGCAGCCATAGTCGCGTCCGCTGGTCCCTCCGGGCCGGTAGCCTCAGTCGCTCCTGATGGCCCCCCCGGGCCGACGTCTCCAGTCGCGTCCGCTGGCCCCTCCGGGCCAGCAGCCCCAGACGAGTCCACTCGCCCCTCTGGGCCTACAGCTCCAGCTGCGTCCGCTGACCCTCTGGCCCAGCAGCGCCTGTTGCGTCTACTAGCTCCTCCGGACCAGTAGCACCGTCTGCCTCCGTCGGCCCGTCGGACTCAGCACCATCTTCTGCCCGACCGCGCTACACACGTGGCCTAGGCGGCAGCCTCCGACCTCGGCCAACAGTGAGTGCGCAGACCGTCGCTCCCCGTTCCGTGGCGCCTCGACCCCCTATGGCTCAACGTGTCTCCTCCACTCCCACGGTCGTGAGTGGGGACCTTGGCACAAAGGCTCTCGGCCTGACCACTTCTGCAATTATCGCAGATCTTCACCCGGGCTCTGCATTGGGGTACGCCATGCTTCATCACGAGCATCGGCATGCTGTTGTGGCCGCACTCGCATGCATCCCACCTGGGGCTCGTGATGCACATGCCCTCTCAGTCCGGTCGACAGCTCCCCAGAGGACCCTTCCACCCTACGCGAGGCTCGAGCCTCCCCTGAGGCCGCACATTGGGATGCTGCCTGTGCCGAGGAGCTCCCCGCTATCCGACAGCACCACGTGTATGACCTCGTCGACCTCCCTTCAGGTCGGAAGGCCATCGGCGCCAAGTGGGTCTTTCGGCGTAAGTGGAAGCCTGACGGATCCTTGGACAAGTACAAGGCCCGTCTCACAGCAAAGGGATTTGCTCAGGTCCCAGGGATCGACTACGACCAGATTTTCGCCCCAGTAGGCCGGTTCTCCACTAGCCGGGCATTGTTCAGCCTGGTTGCCCCGCACGGGTGGGAGCTGCATCAGATGGACGTGAGCAATGCATTCCTCCATGGCTCACTGGAGGGTGAGGAGCTCTACATGACGCAGCCCCCAGGCTTCGACGATGGCACTGGGAGAGTCTGGCGGCTGCGAAAGGCCCTCTACGGTCTGAAGCAGTCGCCTCGGTGCTGGAACCAGGAGATCAGCAGTACGCTTCTCCGTGGCGGTCTCCAGCGCAGCACCGCTGACCCCGCACTGTTCATCAGCCCACGAGGTCAGACCTTCGCCGCGGTCCTGGTCTACATCGACGATCTCCTCATTGAGTCACCAGACGCGACAGCCATCCAGCACGTCAAGGACCTACTGCACGCTGCCTACCAGATGAAGGATCTCGGTTCTGCCCGAGTCTTCTTGGGCGTGGAGCTTGAGCATGACCGCTCTCAGGGCGTCCTGCATGTCCACCAGGCTGCCTATGTGCAGACCCTGTCAGCTCGCTTCGCCGAGGACTTGCCCCTCGTGCCCAGCGCTTCCTCACCCATGTCACCCGATGGCTAGGTGAAGTTGAAGAGTCATGACCCAGCTGTTGTGGGGGAGCCAGTTGATGTGACCACGTATTTGCGGGTCATCGGGTCACTGATGTTCCTGGCGACGACGACGCGTCCAGACATCGCGTTCGCCGTTAACCTCCTGGCTCAGTTTTCTCAGGAGCCGCGTCACCTCCACTTTGAGGCCGCGATCCGAGTACTACGCTATGTCGTCTCGACCCCTCGGCAAGGCCTCATGTTCCGCCGTCAGCCGTCCGTCGTTGCAGTGGATTACACCGACAGCGACTGGGCCGGCAGTCCAGACGATAAGAGTCGCACTGGTTGGATCTTTCTGGTCGGGGGCACAGCTGTGTCCTGGCGTAGTGGCAAGCAGGGGTGCATTGCACGTAGCACTGCTGAGGCTGAGTACGTGGCCCTTGGTTCAGGCGCATGTGAGAGCGTGTGGTTGCGTCGTCTGTTGTCCGAGTTGCGTCAGTCTGTCCCATCCATCATCTTGCATTGTGACAATGAGAGTGCCATGGCCATTGCAGACAATGACGGTGTGCATCACACTCGCACAAAGCACATCAATGTTGAGTATCACTATGTGCGTTCGTTGTTGCACGACGGCAGCATCAGCATCGTGTGGGTTGAGACAGCACGGTAGCTGGCTGACTTCTTGACCAAGGCAATGAAACGGGACTCATTTAAGAAGGCTGTGAGTTCAGTCGGTGTGCGTCCGTGACTTGACTTCTTTATCTCTACCTGCCCTTCTGCATGTCCTAGGGGAGTCCGTGTGTTGACCGTGTCTCTGCCCGCCCATGTGCACTACGCCTGTGATTCATGGGGGAGTGTTGTGCTCTGTTGTGCTCTGTTGTGTCCTCCCCAGCTCTGTAGAGCTTGTTACTCAGTTCACCAGCCAATCAGAAAATATCTATTTTCAGGCTGGCAGGTTTTCTCGGTGAGGCCTGCCAGACAGCCGACAGCCCAAAACCCGGGCGTTGTCCGTTTTGCCTGAAAACTGGACCATACCATAATACCAACGCTGCAAACGCAGCCGTGCGGTCAGAATCAACTAGAAAAATAGTAGCGAGGAGTTATGACTGCCTGAACCCAGGCAGTGCCCACGATGGTTTATGCTGCCGACCAGGGCCATGCAACATGTAACAAGGACCCTAGGCAGCGCATGACGACGCAGGCGCGACAGGACGCGCTGGACGCATGCAGACAGCGACTGCGGTGGCAGCGACCGCCGGCAGCGCGACCGCCGAGGAGGCGTGCCGATGGAGCTGAACACGTCGCCGGAGAGAGGAGGCTCTAGAGAACTGCGAGAAGACGTCAGCGTGCGTCGGCTCCACCGGACGACACTCCATCAGCGTCGAGTCTTGCCGTCAGTCATCTGCACGTCGATGTACACAAGCCGGGAGGACACAACAGAGCACAATGAGCGCAAAAACCAACACTTCTCTATGACTCACAGGCATAGTGCACATGGGCGGGCAGAGACACGGTCAACAAACAGACTCCCCCAGGACGCGCAGAGACGTAGGCAGAGACAAAGAGGGCAAGTCACGGACGCACGCCGACTGAACTCACAGCCTTCTTGAATGAGTCCCGCTTCAGTGCCTTGGTCAGGGAGCCAGCCAGCTGCCATGCTGTCTCAACCCACATGATGCTGATGCTGCCGTCGTGCAACAACGAACGCACATAGTGATACTCAACATTGATGTGCTTTGTGCGAGTGTGATGCACACCGTCATTGTCTGCAATGGCCATGGCACTCTCATTGTCACAATGCAAGGTGACGGATGCGACAGAATGACGCAACTCGGACAACAGAAGACGCAACCACACACTCTCACACGCGCCTGAGCCAAGGGCCACGTACTCAGCCTCAGCAGTGCTGCGTGCAATGCACCCCTGCTTGCCACTACGCCAGGACACAGCTGTGCCACCGATCAGGAAGATCCAGCCTGTGCGACTCTTACCGTCTAGACTGCCAGCCCAGTCGCTATTGGTGCAGCCCACTGCGATGACGGACGGCTGGCGGCGGAACATGAGACCTCGCCGAGGGGTCGAGACCACATAGCGCAACACTCCGATCGCGGCCTCGTAGTGGAGGTGACGCGGCTCCTGAGAGAACTGGGCCAGGAGGTTGACGGCGAATGCGATGTCTGGACGCGTTGTCGTCGCCAGGAACATCAGTGACCCGATGATCCGCAGATACGTGGTCACATCAGCTGGCTCCCCCACAACAGTTGGGTCAGGACTCTTCAGCTTCACCTGGCCATCGGGTGACATGGGTGAGGAAGCGCTGGACACGAGCGGCAGGTCCTCGGCGAAGCGAGCTGATAGGGTCTGCACATAGGCAGCCTGGTGGACGTGTAGGATGCCCTGGGAGCGGTCATGCTCGAGCTCCATGCCCAGGAAGATTCGGGCAGACCCGAGATCTTTCATCTGGTAGGCGGTGTGCAGCAAGTCCTTGACACGCTGGATGGCGGCCGGGTCTGGTGACGTAATGAGGAGATCGTCAACGTATACCAGAACTGTGGCCAAGGTCTGACATCGTGGGCTGAGAAACAGTGCGGGATCAGCGGTGCTGCGCTGGAGGCCGCCACGGAGAAGTGTGCTGCTGATCTCCTGGTTCCTGCATCGACGCGACTGCTTCAGACCATAGAGGGCCTTCCGCAGCCGCCAGACTCTCCCAGTACCGTCATCGAAGCCTGGGGGCTGCACCATGTAGAGCTCCGCACCCTCTAGTGAGCCATGGAGGAAGGCGTTGCTTACGTCCATCTGATGCAGCTCCCACCCATGCTGGACGACCAGGCTGAAGAGCGCCCGGCTAGTGGATAACCGACCCACAGGGGCGAAGATCTGGTCGTAATCGACCCCAGGGACCTGAGAAAACCCCTTTGCTGTGAGGCGGGCCTTGTACTTGTCCAAGGACCCGTCAGGCTTCCACTTGCACCGAAAGACCCACTTGGCGCCAATGGCCTTCCGACCTGGAGGGAGGTCGACGAGATCATACATGTGGTGCTGCCGGATAGCAGCGAGCTCCTCGGCGCAGGCAGCATCCCAATGTGCGGCCTCAGAAGAGGCTCGAGCCTCGGGTAGGGTGGGTGGGTCCTCCGGGTGTGCTGTGGACCGGGCGGAGAGGGCGTGTGCATCACGAGCTCCAGGTGGGATGTGGGTGAGTGCAGCCATGACGGCATGCCGCTGCTCGTGATGAAGCATGGCGTAGCCCAGTGTAGAGCCTGGGTGAAGGTCGGAGATGATGGCCGAGGTGGTCAGGCCGAGAGCCTTCGTGCCAGGGTCCCCACTCACGACTGTGGGAGTGGAGGAGACACGTGGAGCCACAGGGGGTCGAGGCGCCACAGGACATGGTGCGACGGTCTGCGCGCTCA
>SZWC01002523.1:194483-209474 GCA_023375785.1 Penium margaritaceum | reverse complement strand
GGGTGAAGGTCGGAGATGATGGCCGAGGTGGTCAGGCCGAGAGCCTTCGTGCCAGGGTCCCCACTCACGACTGTGGGAGTGGAGGAGACACGTGGAGCCACAGGGGGTCGAGGCGCCACAGGACATGGTGCGACGGTCTGCGCGCTCATTGTCGGCCGAGGTCGGAGGCTGCCGCCTAGGCCACGTGTGTAGCACGACCGGGTAGGAGAAGGCACTGAGTCCGACGGGCCAACGGAGGTAGACGGGGCGCCTGGCCCGTAGGAGCCAGCGGAGGCGACTGGGGCTGCTGGCCCCGATGGGCCAGCGGACACGACCGGGGCTGCTGGTCCGGAGTGACCAGCGGAGGCGACTGGGGCTGCTAACCCGGAGGGGCCAGCGGACACGACCGGGGCTGCTGGCTCGGAGGGACCAGCGGAGGCAACTGGGGCTGCGGGCCTGGAGGGGCCAGTGGATGCGACTGGTGCTGGCTCAGAGGGGCCAGCGGACACGACCGGGGCTGCTGGTCCGGAGGGACCAGCGGAGGCAACTGGGACTGCGGGCCCGGAGGGGCCAGTGGATGCGACTGGCGCTGGCTCAGAGAGGCCAGCTAACATGACCGGGGTTGCTAGTCCGGAGGGACCAGCGGAGGCAAATGGGGCTGCTGGCCCGGAGGGGCCAGCGGACACGACCGGGGCTGCTGGTCCCTCCGGACCAGCGGAGGAAACTGGGGCTGTGGGCTCAGAGGATGCGATAGGGGCTACCGGCTCAGAGGGACGGAGTGCTGTGTCTCCCCGAAGCAACAGGACGGAGGACGGACTCACCACTCCCCCACGCGACGGGAGGGACACGGACGAACCGGAGCATATGAGGTCGCGGGGAAACAGGTCCTTGAAGAAGAGGGTATCGCGGGACTCGACGATGCAGTGCCGGGACGGGTCCCAGAAGCGCCAGGCCTTGGACTGACGAGACACACCGAGGAAGGTGCAGGGACGTCCGCGTGGGGCAAGCTTGCCGCCTTGCTGTGGGGCGGGCAGCCACACAATGGCTACGCATCCCCAGACGCGAGCCGGGCGGAGGTCAGCGCGCCGACCGCACCAGTGCTGGTAGGGTGTGGACTGACGGGGAAGAGGACCGTGGGGAATCCGGTTCCAGACCCAGGTCATNATGCAGTGCCGGGACGGGTCCCAGAAGCGCCAGGCCTTGGACTGACGAGACACACCGAGGAAGGTGCAGGGACGTCCGCGTGGGGCAAGCTTGCCGCCTTGCTGTGGGGCGGGCAGCCACACAATGGCTACGCATCCCCAGACGCGAGCCGGGCGGAGGTCAGCGCGCCGACCGCACCAGTGCTGGTAGGGTGTGGACTGACGGGGAAGAGGACCGTGGGGAATCCGGTTCCAGACCCAGGTCATATAGGCCATGGCTTCAAAATACAAGCCATCGGACAGACCGGACTTGACGCGCATGGTGCGAATGGCGTCGGCCATGGTGCGGTTCCAGCACTCGAAGACGCCGTTCTGGGCGGGTGTGTAGGGCGCAGACGTCTCATGGTGGATGCCGCAGGAGGCGAGAAAGGCCGTGGCCTCGCCCATGTACTCGCCGCCGCGATCGGAGCGAAAGCGGCAAAGAGGGCGTCCACACTCGCGTTCCGCAAGGACAAGCCAGTCCTGAATGGCCCGAGCGACATCGCTCTTCTGCCGGAGGCAGAAGACCCAGCAGTAGCGAGAATAGTCGTCCGTGAGGGTGAGGACATAGCGGCCATGTTCCCCCACGGACGCGGTGGGGAGAGGGCCCATGACGACCCTTTTGTCTTGGCGTCGGACTGGTCATTCCGTACTATCCGGGGTTTGTCCGGACATCTAGGTCGATGTCCGTGATCTTTTTCCCGTCGGCCGACCCTGCCTGTGCGTTCGCGGACCTGGGGGGGCATACAGTCCGACAATTTTTCGCACCCTGATTGGTGGATACGTCAGGAAAATGATCGATCCACCAATCACGATTTTCTTCAGCGTCGTTTGGCACGCGAAGCGGTTGTAATAGGGTTACTATGTAACCCAAAAAAGAAAGGGGGGCTTGGGACACACCATGGCTGACAATCACGAGGCAGAGGGGTCCTCCTCTGCGGGAGGGACCCCTACCTCCCCCTTCTTGCGGCGCCTACAGCAGCAAGAGCTGCACCAGCGGCAGCAGCCGCCGCTGCAGCAGCCGCCACTGCAGTCGCAGGAGCAGCAGCAGCAGCAGTAGCGGCAGCAGCAGCAGCGACAGCAGCTGCAATAGCAGCACCAATCGTCGCAGCAGCAGCAACGGCAGCAGCAACAACAGCAGCAATAGCAGCACCAGCAGCAGCAGCAGCAGCAACAACTGCAGTAGTGGCAGCAGCAGCAACAACAGCAACAGTAACAACAGCGGCTACCGCTGCAATAGCAGCATCGGCAGCAGCAGCAGCGGCAGCAGCAACAGCAGTAGTAGCAGCAGCAGCCGCTGTAGTCACAGCAGCCACTGCAGCCACAGCAGCCCACTGGTGTCATCAACGGCGACCCTGACCCCATCGTGGCTCTTCAGCACCAGCTCGCCGCCTTGACGCAGCAGCTTGCCGCGCTATAGCCACCAGCCTCCCAGCCTGCCACGAGTGTGCTACCGTCGTTTGTCCCTCCAGGACACGCAAGCCCGGCTGTGTCTGCTGCCACATATTATCTGGTACAGCAGCAGACTCAGCGCCAGCGGCAGATAGTGACCTCCGTCCTTGGCCCCACTCTGGGTGCCGGCCGCAGGCAAAAGGACTTTGAGACGCCGCGGCCGCCGCTTCAGGCCGGCGAGTTGTTCCAGAGCTGGGAGCTCAGCTTCCGGATCTGGGCGCAAGGTGAGGGTCTATGGATGTATTACACCCTCCCTTATGACTCCACCCAGGCCGACCAGCTGTATGACGCTGGTCGCGCCGTTCGTGCCCTAGTCCCAGTCGCCCCTCCGGCGTCCCGCCTGGCCCTCGAGCCTTTCCTCGGCGACTTCACCACTGACGTCCCTCCAGACCCGGCCGCCGCCTGGCATGTCCTCACCAGGCCCCATCGCCTGTCCAGCAACGCTGAGATCAGTCGTCTGCTCCGGGAGTTCAACTCCCTGCACATGGGCGAGACCGAGACGGTCACTGCCTACTGGCAGCGGGCAGAGGACATCCTTCGACGTCTCGGCACATCCGCTCCGCCCCCTCTGTCCGCGCTTCTCACCATCAAGCGCGGCGCCACCAGCACGTACGCGGACGTCTTCGTGCACTACCCCCAGGACGTCCTCTCCACCATGGCGGCCGAGTGCACCCTCATGCCCTGGGCGTACGAGCTCTTCCTCCGTGTTGAGGAAGCTCGACAGGAGTCCCAGCTCCATCGCATGGAGGCGCTTGCATCCCCTGTCATCGCCTCCCCTGCCGGTGCCTCCGTGGTCATCGCCTCCCTTGCCGTTGCCTCCGTGGCCGTCGCCTCCCCCACAACAGCTACCTCATCATTGTCGGGAATGAAGAAGAAGCGCAAGAACAAAAAAACAAGGGTCCGACGCAACAGCAGCAGCAGCAGTCGTCGACCGGGTCCAGTGGTGGTGGCTCGGTCTGCCACAACTGTGGTCGGCCTGGACACGGGTGGTACACATGCCCTCTGCCGACGGACGAGGCCCACGTCATCGCCACCCTGCGACGCCAGCGGGAGCGCCGTCTCGCCTATGCTGCCGTCACTAGTGCTGGCCCTGAAACTCCGACCTCGTCCAGCAGCCCGGCCACTCCGACAGCTTCGCCTGTCCTGCAGACACCCCCGCAGCAGCAGTACTACTCACATCTGTCGGTGCTTCCGCTTCCTTCGCCGGCCCAGTCCTCCTACTCCCTGGGCTCCGGCGCTGTGACTCCGCACTCTGCCTACACTCCCGGGCCATCCTCCCGTGAGCGTCAGCTGGAGCAGTACATCGCGCTCCAGCTTGGCCTGCCTCGTCCTCCTCCCCAGGGAAGTGCGAGTTGCGTCATTTCCTGCCCTCCTGCCCAGCCCTGCATGACTGAGTCTGAGCTGCGGTCCTGTCCCGTCTCTTCGTCTGTCTCGTCGTCTCCCGTGGACTCCTCCACCCCACTCCTTGACGACATTGCGTGGCTTGACGATTGGCAGTCTCGTTTCGCGCCCCCTTCCACTGCGTCCGCGTCCCTTGCTTGCTTTCATGTGACCGTCAACGATCTGGCGACTCCTGTCCAGGACCTTGCTGAGACCTGGATCATCGACTCCGGGGCCACGCATCACATGACGGCCTCTCGCGAGGCCTTCAGTATGCTTGGCCCTGTCGCNCCCGTGGACTCCTCCACCCCACTCCTTGACGACATTGCGTGGCTTGACGATTGGCAGTCTCGTTTCGCGCCCCCTTCCACCGCGTCCGCGTCCCTTGCTTGCTGTCATGTGACCGTCAGCGATCTGGCGACTCCTGTCCAGGACCTTGCTGAGACCTGGATCATCGACTCTGGGGCCACGCATCACATGACAGCCTCTCGCGAGGCCTTCAGTATGCTTGGCCCTGTCGCCGATGTCTCCGGTGTCCGGACAGGCTCCGGACAGGTGTTACCGGTCCGTGGCGTTGGCGTCGTTCGTTGCGTGGTCCTGCCCGTGACGTCTTTCTGAAGGATATCCTTTTCGTCCCACGTCTCGAGCTCAGCCTCCTTTCCGCAACTGCCCTTGACCGCATGAGCATGGACGTTGTGCACTCGCGTGGTGTTGGCACTGTGTCGTTGCGTCCGTCTGGTCTTGTCATACTGCATGCCACCGCCCCTGGCAACCTGTGGCATGTCCCTCGCCTCTCCTCTTCCTCTCCCGTCTCTGCCTCGGCGGCCGCCACAGGCGATGTGTTTGTTACCAGTACGCTTTCTCCTTAGCACACCCGCCTCTTGCACCGCCGCCTTTGCCACGTCCACTCCGCCGCCATTGACAGCATACTCCGCACCCAGCCGGCCAAGGGCCTTGACCCGGTGACCTTCCCTCTCCCGTGCCCCACTGAGTGCATTGACTTCACTCAGGGGAAGATGCATCGATCCACGTATCCCTTGTCTTCCTCCCGTGCGTCCGCCCCTCTCGCAAGCGCCCCCAACAATAGCGAGAATAGTCGTCCGTGAGGGTGAGGACATAGCGGCCATGTTCCCCCACGGACGCGGTGGGGAGAGGGCCCATGACGTCCGAGTGGACCAGCCCGTGTACGTTGGGTTGGGTCCAGCCCGTCGAGTTCACTGGCGAGAAAAATTTAATGTTGTTTTTTCTCCTCTATGTCGCTCCTCCTTGGCCTCGCCCTCTCCTGTTTCACGGAACTGGTCGTCATGGCAAACTCTTTAGACTCGTGAACCCGGCTTCAAACAGGGTGAACATGCATATGAAAGAAAAGAAATTCAACCAAAGTTATAGACGAAGGTAAATGAATTTAATTATTACTATAATTACGTCATCTTATTTTTTATAACATAAGGAAAAATCCTAAATTCATCCAGATTTGTCAAAGATCATTTTTTTGTGAAGCTCATAATAGACGTGTGAAACTATCATGTTCACAATAAAAGAACATATTCATCTCATATAAATTAATTCATCATCATATAGAAATATATTCATAAAAAAGATCGAGAAGAAATGCCTTCAGAGGTTTTTCTTCAATATTTTGGTGAATTGTTTTACATAATAGTGTATCGCCAAGCGCATTCAGTCAAATTTTGGTTCTTTCTTTTTCGCTTTTACATCCACACAGGCTGGAATAAATCCAGCATAGCTTGGAGTAATTTAAGAAGAGTTCACCCAAACCATACACAATGTTTAAGAGCACACATGGGCGAACCAAAAAAGAATAGTTTCAACGAATGCTGGTGCCAGTTTGGCAGTCCATTTACAACCAGTTTTGGCTTCCACAGACGAGGTAAAGTCTCATGGCAAACCTTCCATTATGTGGTCCAGATTGCGGGCAATTATTTAGCCTCTTAAAAGATACTACTATGAATACTTTTGCTCGGTTACTATGTAACCCTATGCACGCTTTGCGTGCAACATCTGCCTCTTGTTTTTTCTGGTTTTGTTCTTCTTTGGTGTGTGCTGCTGATGGCAACAGTGACGTTCGCCAAGGAAGGCGGACGTCAGCAGAGTCTCCTGGTGGCCTCCTGGGTGTTTTTTTTGTTTGTCTATGGTTGATGACGTCAGCAGTGATGTCAGCGGACGGCCGCTGATGTCAACAGTGGTGGGCAACTGCTGTTGATGCTGCTGCTGCAGTGGCTGCTGCTGCTGCTGCTGCCGCTGCTGCTGTTGCTGCTGCTACAGTCGCTGCTGCCGCTGTTGCTGCTACTGCTGCCGCTGCTGCAGTTGTTGCTGCTGCTGTTGCTGGTGCTGTTGCTACTGTTGCTACTGCTGCTGCTGTTGCTACTGCTGTCGCTGCTGCTGCTGCAGCTGCTGCTGCTGTTGCTGTTGCTGCTTCTGCTGCTATTGCTGTTGCTGCTACAGTAGTGACTGCTGTTGCTGCTGCTCCTAAACAAAAAGGGGGGGTGTCCCCTTTTTTTGTTTGTTGGTTTTTTTTTCCCGTTTTGCCTTGCTCGCTACGAGCTCACTGCTCGCTGCGAGCAGCGAGCTGCTCGCTGCGAGCAGCTCGCTGCTCGCAGCGGGCTCGCAGTTGCAGCAGCTGCTGCTGCGGGCTGCTGCAGCTGCCGCTGCTGCAGGCTGCTGCAGCCAGCTGCTACTTCAGGCGCTGGCTGCTGCTGCTGCTGGCTGCTGCGTGCAGCTGTTGCTGTCGGCTGCTGCTCGTTGTAGCGGCTGCTGCTGCCGGCTGTTGCTGCTGCGGGCTGCTGCTGTTGCAAGCTGCTGCTGCTGCGAGCTGCTGCTGCTGCCAGCTGCTGCTGTATGCTGCTGCTGTTGGCCGCTGCTGCCACTGCTCGCCGCCGCGGCAAGCTGCTGCTGCTGCTGGCTGCTGCTATCAGTCACACCTGAGGGCGTCGCCGTGTGCGTCGTCGTCAGCAGGGGCCTGACGTGGTCGGCCGCTCACCTCCTTGCGTCCAGCGTGGGGGTTAGTGATGCCGGAAAAAATCCGGCAGCATTTCCCCTGGCCCAGTCGCCGTGGGAAAAAATTTGACGCCGCCAGCAGGCGGGTCAATGCTGCCGGGAAATATCCGGCAGCATTTCCCCTGCACTGGCGCGTATGGAGGTCCGCCGGCGTTGTCTGGCACCTATACGTCAGTCTTCTGCTACTGCTGCTACGCTCTGGCTCAGATACCAAAACAGAAACTAGGCAGCAGGTTGGGGCACCAGCGTTGTTGATGCAGCGTGCGGGCTTCCACGCTCGTTGCTTAAGTCAGCTGCCCCCTCAGTCTGCTGCTCTAGAGTCTAAGTCTGGAAGCTCTGGGTTTGTTACTCAGAAGTGCGCGCGCCAGTGTTAGCGCCAGAAAGCAGCTGGAAACTGATAGTAACTGATTAGCAATCAAGAATGAGACACAATGGGAGACCCCTCCAAGAACTAGCCTCCCCCCCCAGCTCTGTAGAGCTTGTTACTCAGTTCACCAGCCACTTAGAAAATAGCTTTTTTCAAGCTGGCAGGTTTTCTCGGTGAGGCCTGCCAGACAGCCGACAGCCCAAAACCCGGGCGTCGTCCGTTTTGCCTGAAAACCGGACCATACCATAATACCGACGCTGCGAACGCAGCCGTGCGGTCAGAATCAACTAGAAAAATAGTAGCGAGGAGTTATGACTGCCTGAACCCAGGCAGTGCCCACGATGGTTTATGCTGCCGACCAGGGCCATGCAACATGCAACAAGGACCCTAGGCAGCGCATGACGACGCAGGCGCGACAGGACGCGCTGGACGCATGCAGACAGCGACTGCGGTGGCAGCGACCGCCGAGGAGGCGTGCCGATGGAGCTGAACACGTCGCCGGAGAGAGGAGGCTCCAGCGAAATGCGAGAAGACGTCAGCGTGCGTCGGCTCCACCGGACGACACTCCATCAGCGTCGAGTCTTGCCATCAGTCATCTGCACGCCGATGTACACAAGCCGGGAGGACACAACAGAGCACAATGAGCGCAAAAACCAATAGATAACCCTCCTTGCGACGTCTAATGTGAGAGAGCACAATGTGTGGGAGAGAACGTGACAGACAATGCTGGATTTGGTGAAGGGACGGCAAAGAACTGCTTGAAAGCATGTGCGGAGTTACAAGCAGAATGAGCGAGCGGAGGGGTTTTCCACCTCCACTGCACTACGTCGATGCGTGCATGCAACAAGCGTTGTCGGTGGTGTCACAAAAAGCAAAAACAACTCCTACTGCCAGAATGGCGTCGTTCAGAACCTAGTGTGAACCGGGGTACAGTACGGGCTGCTCGGTTGTCGGAATGACAAAGCGAAAGCAACAGCGGAAGCAGAGCAACAAACGCTACAAAAATGAATAATGAGAATGTAACGGTGTGTGTGGTTGAGAAAAGGCCTCGAGTGATCAGCCAACGAGAAAATCGTGGTGAGTATGGGAAGGCACGAGAGGTGATCCAGAGCTTGTCGGAATAGCTGGAAAGCCGGCCGTGTGCCTACATGGGAGTGTGGTGCCAAGTCCAGAGGCCACTGAGACTGACACAACACCCTCCCATGGCCTGCAGATGTTGGTTTCGTGCATCTCTAACTGTACTCTGTTGTGTCCTCCCGGCTTGTGTACATCGGCGTGCAGATGACGGACGGCGAGACTCGATGCTGATGGAGTGTCGCTCGGTGGAGCCGACGCGTGCTGAGGTCCATGCACCGCTCGCTGGAGCCTCCCCCCTCCGACGATGCACTCGGCTCCATCGGCAGGCCTCCTTAGCGGTCGGGCTGCCGGCGGTCACTGCCACTGCAGATGTTGTTTCCATACACCCAGCTCTGTTTCTGATTGTGGCATTGCGTCTGCAGCATCATACTGTGCCTAGGGTCCATCTCTCCTGCTGTGTGGCCCTGTTTGGCGTCACTGACAGTCGTAGGCACTACCTGGGTTCGGGCGGCCATAACTCTTTGCTGCTATTTTTCTAGCTGATTCTGACCGCACGACTGCGTTCGCAGCGTTGGTATTATGGTATGGTCTAGTTTTAAGGCAAAACGGACGACGCCCGGGTTTTGGGCTGTCGGGCGTCTGGCAGGGCTCACCACGAAAACCTTGCTTGCCAGAAAATAGGTCTAGGACTATTTTCTGATTGGCTGGTTAGCTGAGTAACAAGTTCTACACTAGTGGGGGAGCTAGAACTTGGAGGGGTCTCCCATTGTTGCTTATTCTTCATTGCTAATCAGTTACTTTCAGTTTCCAGCTGCTTTCTGGTGCTAACACTGGCGCGCGCACTTCTGAGTAACAAACCCAGAGCTTCCAGACTTAGTCTCTAGAGAAGCAGACTGAGGGGGCAGCAGACGTAAGCAACGAGCGTGGAAGCCCGCACGCTGCATCAACAACGCTGCTACCCCAACTTGCTGCCTAGTATTTCTGTCTTGGTATCAGAGCCTGAGCGTAGCAGAAGCAGGAGAAGATTGACGTACAGGTGTCAGACAACGCCGGCGGACCCCCATACGAGCCAGTGCAGGGGAAATGCTACCGGATTTTTTCGGCAGCATTGATCGCCTGGTGGCGGCGTTAGAATTTTTCCCACGGCCATTGGGCCTGGGGAAATGCTGCCGGATTTTTCCGGCAGCATTTCCCCAGGCTGGATGCGAGGAGGTGAACGGCAGGCCATGTCAGGCGCTTGCTGGCAACGACACACGCGGTGACGTCCTCCAGGTGTGACTGACAGTAGCAGCCAGCAGCAGCTTACCGCGGCAGAGAGCAGTGGCAGCAGCAGCCAACAGCAGCAGCACACACAACAGTTGGCTGCAGTTGCAGCTCGCAGCAGCAGCAGCCCACAGCAGCAGCAGCGAGCAGCAACCGGCAGCAGCAGCAGCCGGCGGCAGCAGCAGCAGCAGCGGCTGCAATGACAACCGTAGCAGTAGCATCCGCAGCTGCCCGTAGCTCGCTGCTCGCTGCGAGCAGCGAGCTGCTGGTAGCGAGCTTGCTGCTTGCAGCAATGAGCAAGAAAAAAAAAGGGACCCCCCACAGCCGCAACAGCAGCAGCAGCAATAGCCGTAGATGTAGCAGCAGTCGTAGCAACAACAATAGCAGCAGCAGCAGTAGCAGCAGCAGGAGGAGCATCAACAACAGTAACAACAGCAACAGCAGCAGTAGCAGCAGCAGCCGTACTAGCAGCAGGAGCAGCAGCAGTAGTAGCAGCAGTAGTAGCAACAGCAACAGTAGTAGCAGCAGCAGTAGCAACAGTAGCGGTAGCAGCAGCAACAGCGACTGTAGCCCCACAGTAGCGGCTACATCAACTGCTACTGACATCAGCCGTCGTCTGCTGACGTCACTGCTGACATCACTGCTGATGTTATCAACAACATAGAAAAGAAAACAAAAGAAAAGGGTAGTAGCACTACACATACCGTAGTAGCCTCTGCTGACGTCAGCCATTCTTGGCTGACGTCACTAAAGACATCAACAGCACACAACAACAACAAAAAACAAACAAAAGGGGAAGAGAGGCACCATAAGTCACCATGACCAACAACCCCTCTGAGGAGGGGTCCTCCTCTGTTGGGGGGACCCCCAACCCCCCTTTTCTGCAGCAGCTGCAGTAGCTATAGTAGTAGCAGCAGCAGCAGCAGCAGCCGCAGCAGCAGCAGTAGCAACAGCAGCAGCAACCCTCTGCCATCGCTTGTGGCAACGCTGACCCCTTGGCTGTTCTATAGCAACACCTCACCGATTTGATAGAGCAGCTTGCAGCGATGCAGCCATTGGCCTCCCAGTCAGCCACCAGTCTGCTGCCACCATTCATCCCTCCCAGGCACGCTAGCCCCGTTGTGTCTGCTGCTACGCATTATCTGGCGCAACAGAAAACTCAGCGCCAACGGCAGACGGTGACCTCCGTCCTTGGCCCCATTCTGGGTGCCGGCCGCAGGCAAAAGGACTTTGAGACGCCGCCCCCGCCACTTCAAGCCGGCGAGCAGTTCCGAAGCTGGGAGCTCAGCTTCCAGATCTGGACGTAGGGTGAGGGCCTGTGGGCATACTACACCCTCCCTTATGACCCCACCCAAGACGACCAGTTGTATGACGCTGGTCGCGCCATCCGTGCCATAGTCCCCGTCGCCCCTCCGGCTTCCCGCCTGGCCCTAGAGCCTTTCCTCGGCGACTTCACCGCTGGCGCCACCCCTGACCCTACAGCCGCGTGGCACATCCTCGCCCGACCCCATCGCCTGTCCAGCGACGCTGAGACCAGCCGTCTGCTCTGGGAGTTTAACTCCCTACACATGGGGGAGACCGAGACGGTCACAACCTACTGGCAACGGGCGGAGGACATCCTTCGTTGTCTCGGCAGCTCTTCCCCACCCCCTCTAGCCGCACTCCTCACCATCAAGCGCGGCGCCACTAGCGCGTACGCGGACGTCTTCGTGCACTATCCTTAGGACGTCCTCTCCACGATGGCGGCCCAGGGCACACTCATGCCTTGGGAATACGAGCTCTTCCTCCGCATTGAGGAAGCTCGTGTTGAGTCCCAGCTCCAGCGCACGGAGGCTCTTGCCTCCCCTGCTATAGCCTCCCCTGTCGTCGCCTCCGTGGCCGTCGCTTCCCCCGCCGCAGCTACCTCATCGTCTTCAGGGAAGAAGAAAAAAAGCCAGGAACAAGAAAGGCAAGGGTCCACCACAACAGCAGCAGTAGCAGCCGTCGACCGGGTCCAGCGATGGTGGCTCAATCTGCAACAACTGTGGCCAGCCCGGCAACGGGTGGTACACATGCCCTCTCCCGACGGACGAGGTGCGCGTCATCGCCACCATGCGTCGCCTGCGAGAGCGCCGACTCGCCTCTGCCGCCGTCGTTGCCGCCGGCCCTGACACCTCGACCTCGTCCAGCAGCTCCGCCACTCCGACAGCTCCGCCAGTCCAGCAGTCACCCGCGCCGCAGTAGTACTATCCGCAGCCGTCGGTGCCTCTGTTCCCGTCACTGGCACTATCCCTCCCTCACCCGGGCTCCGGCGCCATCACTCCGCACTCGGTCTCCACTCCCGGGCCGTCCTCCTGTGAGCGTCAGCTGGAGCAATTCATCGCACTCCAGCTCGGCCTGACATGCCTTCCTCTCCAGGGAAGTGCGAGTTGCATCACCTCCTGCTCTCCTGCCCAGCCTTGCATGACTGAGACTGAACTACGATCGTGTCCCGTTTCTTCGCCTGTCTCGTCGTCTCCCATGGTCTCCTCTACCCCTTCCTACGACGACGTTGCGTGGCTTGACGATTGGCAGTCTTGGTTCGCGCCTCCTTCCACCGTGTCCGTCCCTTGCTTGCTGCCATGTGACAGTTAGCAATCTGGCGACCCTGGTCCAGGGCCCTACTGAGACCTGGATCATCCACTTCGGGGCCACACATCACATGACGGCCTCTTGTGAGGCCTTCAGTATGCTTTGTCCTGTAGGCGATGTCTCCGGTGTCCGGACGGGCTCCGGACAGGTGTTGCCTGTTCGTGGTGTTGGCGTCGTTCATTTCCATGGTCCTGCCGGTGACGTCTTTCTGACCGATGTCCTCTTCGCCCCTGGTCTCAAGCTCAGCGTCCTGTCCGTCACTGCCCTTGACCGCATGAGCATGGACGTTGTGCACTCGTGTGGCGTTGGCACTGTGTCGTTGCATCCGTCTGGTCTCATCGTCCTGCACGCCACCGCCCGTTGCAACCTGTGGCATGTGCCTCACGTCTCCTCCTCCCCTTCCGTCTCCTCCCCGTCGGCCGCCATAGGCCATGTGTTTGTCACCAGCACACTTTCTCGTTCGTACAGTCGCCTCTTGTACTACCACCTTTGCCATATCCACTCTGCCGCTGTAGACAGCATGCTCCGCACCCAGCCGGCCAAGGGCCTTGACCCGGAGACTTTCCCCCTCCAGTGCCCCACTGTGTGCATTGATTGCGCTCAGGGGAAGATGCACCGGTCCATGTACGCTTTGTCTTCCTCCCGTGCGTCCGCCCCTCTCGACCTTGTCCATTCGGACGTCATGGACCCTCTCCCCACCGAGTCCGTCGGCGAGCACGGCCGCTATGTCCTCACCCTCACTTACGACTACTCTCGCTACCGCTGGGTCTTCTGCCTTCGGTAGAAGAGCGATGTAGCCCGAGCCATCCAGGTCTGGATTGTCCTTGCGGAGCGCAAGTGTGGCCGCTCTCTTCGCCGCTTTTGCTCCAATCGCGGTGGTGAGTACCTGGGTGACGCCACGACCTTTCTCGCCTCACGCGGAATCCACCATGAGACATCCGCGCCCTACACGCCCGCCCAGAACGGTGTCTCTAAACGATGGAACCGTACCATGGCCGACGCCGTCCGCACCATGCGGGTCGAGTCCGGTCTCTCCGAAGGCTTCTACTTTGAAGCTATGGCCTACATGACCTGGGTCTGGAACCGGATTCCCCACGGTCCCCTTCCCCGCCAGTCCACGTCGTACCAGCATTGGTGCGGTCAGCGAGCTGACCTCCGCCCGGCTCGCGTCTGGGGCTGCGTGGCCATTGTGTGGCTGCCCGTCCCGCAGAAGGCCGGCAAGCTCGCCCCCCGCGGACGTCCCTGCACCTTCCTCGGTGTCTCTCGTTAGTCCAAGGCTTGGCGCTATTGGGATCCCTCCCGGCACTTCATCGTCGAGTCCCGGGATGCCCTCTTCTTCGAGGACCTGTTCCCTCACGACCTCATTCGCTCCGGCTAGTCCGTGTCTATCCCGTCGCGTGGAGGAGTGGTGAGTCCGTCCTCCATCCTGCCACTTCCGAGTGGCACATCCCTCAGTCCCTCTAAGCCGGCAGCCCCAGTCGTGTCCACTGGTCCCTCTGAGCCGGTAGTCCCAGTCATGTCCGCTGGTCCCTCCGGGCCGGCAGCCCCAGACGTGTCCGCTTGTCCATCCGGGCCGGCAGCCTGAGTCGTTTCCATTGTCCCTTCGGGTCGGCAGTCCCAGAAGCGTCCGCTGAACCCTCCGGGCCAACAGCCCCAATCGTGTCCGCTAGTCCCTTCGGGACAGCAGCCCCAGACGCGTCTGCTGGTCTTTCCGGGCCGGCAGCCCCAACCGTGTCCGCTGGTCTATCTAGGCCGGCAGCCCCAGTCGTTTCCTCCGGTCTCTCCGGGCCGGCAGCCCAAGTCGCGTCCGCTGGTCCCTCCGGGCCGGCAACCCCAGTCACGCCCACTGGCCCCTCTTGGCTAGCAGCTCCAGTCGCGTCCACTGACCCATCCGGGCCAGCTTCCCCGGTTGCATCCACTGGCCCCTCCGGGCCAGCAGCTCCGTCTGCCTCCATGGGCCCTTCAAACTCAGTGCCATCTCCTGCCCTGCCACACTACACACGTGGCCAAGGCGGCAGCCTCCGACCCAGACAGTCGGTGAGCGCACAGACCGTCGCACCACGCTCCGTGGCGCCTCGACCCCCCGTGGCTCCACGTCTCCTCCACTCCCACGGTCGTGAGTGGGGACCCTGGCACCAAGGACCTCGGCTTGACCACCTCGGTCATCATTGCACACCTTCACCCGGGCTCCGCACTGGGTTTTGCCATGCTTCATCACGAGCATCGGCACACTGTCGTGGCTGCACTCGTGCGCATCCCACCTGGGGCTCGAGATGCACACACTCTCTCACTCCGCTCCACAGCACGCCCGGAGGACCCAGCCTCCCTGCGTGAGGCACGAGCCTCTCCTGAGGCAGCACATTGGGACGCCGCCTGCGCCAATGAGCTCGCTGCTATCCGACAGCACCATGTGTACGACCTCGTCGACCTTCCTCCAAGTCGGAAGGCCATCGGCCCCAAGTGGGTCTTTTGGCGCAAGTGGAAGCCCGACGGGTCCTCGTATATGTACATGTACATGTACATGTACATGTACATGTACATGTACATGTATATGTATATGTATATGTATATGTATATGTATATGTATATGTATATGTATATGTATATGTATATGTATATGTATATGTATATGTTTATGTATATGTATATGTATATGTATATGTA
>SZWC01002523.1:174602-194057 GCA_023375785.1 Penium margaritaceum | reverse complement strand
GTATATGTATATGTATATGTATATGTATATGTATACGTATATGTATATGTATATGTATATGTATATGTACATGTACATGCACATGCACATGTACATGTACATGTATATGTATAGCTAGTGAAGCAATTACGTTTATGTCAGTTTTGTACTAGTCATACCTCGCGAGAAAGGGTCGTCTCACACTATATTTTCGTACCGGTTTTGGCCTCCTGCACGTCTTCGCAAGGTCTGGTTGTATCGGGGGGACGTGGCATGCTGGGTAAGGGGGTGGGGTGGGACACGTAAGAACGATGATGCCTCGTTTGCGTGGGGGGGGGGGTTTCTTGTTCGTTCGGTGATGCCGCACGTCCGAACAATGAAGTCCTCTTAGGCCTCTGCCGACATCGACATCCCTAAACCCAAATCCTCTAGATTTCGTTGAAAAAAATGGGGGCGACGTACCCATAATTTTCGGAATGGGGGCAAGTTGGAAAACAAATATAAATGGGGGTGACCTTGTTGTGATGAGAGTTGTTTCTGTCTGTTTGTACATCTTACTTTGACCACTCGGCCGTGTCCATGATTGTGCAGATCCCCGATGCGGGCCCAGCTGGCGCCCGAGCACCGACGGTTGGTGGGTCCATCCGCCATTAGCTGCCAGACGGCTGCCTCAACGTCCTGGATGCTTGCTGGGGTGTTCTACAACTTTCTGCAAATGCTAGAGTTTTCTCGGTGGTCTTGCTCTCGAGTCCGATTTGCATGCTTGCATTCTCTGTCCCCAGATCGATGCCGGACTTGTGTGTGTGACTAGTCATAGCGTCCGGCTCACGATTATGCATCTCTAGGTTCATACGGTGTTGCGTTTGAATGCCTGTACGCAGAGTTACAGCCAAAACAGTGGGTTTGAGCCAGGTATTTCTGTTGTGTGCTTGTTAGATGTCATTTCTCTCTGCATTACTAAGCTATTGGAGCTTATGAGACTTTGCGCGTCTCCCTAGCCTGATCCTTGTTGTTTCTTGCACTTGCTTGCTTGCTACTCTACCTGACTCGACAGTGTCGCCACGTCAGCAACAGCAAGGTTAGAAAGCTTCCTAGCAATTTCTCATGGTATTAGAGCAACGAGACCCCTCTCGCTAAGCTACACCACTCAGACACAGCACATGCAGCAGAAGTGAGAGACACTGCCGCTGCCACATCCTGGGATCCGTCGCAGCCGACGTTAGCATAACTAAGTCACCGTGCAATCACCACCACCGTAGGAAGAGGAGCTGCGGAAGTGATGAGATCTAGAAGCCACGCCGGTGAGCAGCAGCAGCACCGGGTGGCAACAGCAGCCGTGTGTGGCTGCCAGCTTGTACACAAAAAAAGGAGTAGCAGCTCATAGCAGCAACTTGCGACGGCGACTGCGAGCAGTGGCATAGCGCAGCAGCAACATTGCAGCTGCTACAGTGACATCAGCAACAACGGAAGCAGTAGCATTTCAGCAGCAGCAACGGCTACAGCAGCGCAATAGCAGTTGCGGCGGACGCAGCAGCAGCAGACCCGACACAGTAGTAGCGGTGGGCTTGCGCTGCACTTTTGCTGCACAAGAGTGCTACGCAGCTGCGCAGAAACTACGCAGCACTACGCAGGCCTACGTGGCACTGCATAGGCCTGCACAGCCCCTACGCAGCCGCGAGCAGGGGGCGACGACGTCATCCCACCAGTCATGCAGAGTTCGTGTGACCTGCAAAAAAAAATAGTAAAAAAGCGCGAGCGTGCAGAGGGCTACATAGTAACGGCGTAAAGTTATCATTCATTTGGCCCTCATAATGGAGCTAAAGAGAAAAATCTAAAAATAAAAATAAAAAATTGAGACGATACAAGAACCACATTAATTCCTTGCAAAATGGAAAAGAATACAAAGATCTTCTATGTACTTGAAAGAAGTCTACTATGTACGTTCCGTGTTAGATTTTGTCGATGTCAGAGGTCTAAAAACATGAGTAATTTTTCCAGGGAAAAATGTACATTCATTAATATGTTATCATGCAATGTTGGGTAATGATGAATGCTTTCTAGGCAAAAAGGAAAATGTGGGATTTGTAGTTGAAAAATTCACGTAATAAAATCTAAATTCAATAAATCTATACTAATTAATGGTTTTTCTGTATTTACTTTACGTTAGTCTACCGCAAATTGTTCTTCTCCTAACGTTTCGTTTCCAGGATCAGTTGATTGGCTAGTCTAGCCAAACAACTGACTTGACTCGACGGAAAGCTTGGCCAAACTTCCCGTCCACTTCGTTACACAAAGCAAACTGTCTGTTATCTTAGTGACTCACTTTGCTTGTCCGATTCCGTTCTGTCCGGTTCCTTCTTACGCAAAAACCCGTGTTTGAACGCGGATAAACAGCCCTTCCTGTCCGGTGCCTCGCAAGGCTCGAAGCCCGAGGAGCGACGCAGAGAGCGGAAACAATATCAAATTCTGAAAAAAAAAACCTCCATTCGCATCTCTGATCAATCATGAATTTTTTCTGCAAGAGAAACCGATTGTAAAAGGGTTACTATGTAACCCAAAAAGAAATCAAGAGCGTTTTTTGCCAGCGTTATATATATATATATATATAAACGATAGCATTTTTTTTGCTAGCGTAAAAAACGCTGTTCACGTCAGCAATTTCGGGGTCAAAACATCATTTTTTCTGAACGTTTTAACTCCTTGAGAAACACGGTCAATTTTTTGTTCGGAGCATTTTTTACGTTCGGCCCCATACTGAGCATTGCGACGGCGCCGGTCCGTGACAAGGGCAAAGGGCTAGTTGACCCCTCCTCTTCCTCCTCTTCGGGTGTTATGAGTCCGCGGTCATAGTCCCTTGCGATCGACGAGCTTCGTCGGTCGCAGGACGAGATGCGCCGGTAGTAGCAGCGGCAGTCCGACGCGTTGAAGGAGATCACGAAGTTACTAAGGGGTCGTTCAGGGGCCTCACTCGAGGATCTAGCTACACCATCTACTCAGCAGTCTACACCCTACACAGCGTCGCGGCCTCAGCACCACTCATCACAGGTTGACACCTGGGATGAGGAGGAGATTGAGGATGACTCACGCGAGCACGAGCTTCGTGTGCTTGAGGAGCGCATCCGTGAGTTACGCCTGGGGTCGTAGCCTCTCACTCCGTGACCTTTCGCCATCAGGATCAGCCACGTCGTTCAGCAGCGCTCACTTTTGGTGGCGTTTCTCTCACTGGTGGCCTCCCCATACCCCGTCCACAGTCTCCCAAGCCTGAGGTCGCCCTCCCCATGGAGCGGCAACCGAAGGACTTTGAGACACCTCCACCTCGTTACGATAGCAACGAGGGCTTCGATTGTTGGGAGACCTTATTTCAGGTGTGGGCCGATTCTGAGGGTGTCTGGCCCTACTACCACAGCCAGTACCTGACCCGCGATGCTCACCAGGTCCAGACAGCAGCGAGAGCGATGCGCGGTCTCCTCTACGCCATGCCGTGGGAGACTGTGGTCAATTTCCGGCCTTTCCTCGGTGAGACCGGGACCGGGACTGGAGCAGATCCGCGTCGGGGCTGGGAGCTGGCCTTGACAGTTCTCGTTGCGGAGACCTATGCCATGAGGGCGGCCCGACTACGTGAGTTTCACTCCCTCCGTCAGGGTCCCACGGAGCCTACAGTTGACTACTAGAGGCGAGCGCTGTGCCTTTACACACGCCTTGGGACCGATGACAGGACGCAATTGTGGGCAATCAACACCATCATGATGGGGGCACATTTGGACCACGTGAAGCTCTTTATGGGCTTCGACCGTGTGGCTCTCTCTGAGTTGTCGGAGTCACTACAGCTGCTTCCTTGGGCCCATCGCTACTTCATCCAGGCCACATCGGCTCATGAGGCTGCCATCGCCCATCAACAGAGTCCACCTGTCACAGCAGTGACTGCGACCCCTCCTACACCTCTATCCCAGCTCATCAGTCCCACCTCCACCGCTTCCTCCTCCTCCTCCTCTACCCCGAGCGGCCACACTCAGGGCATTGCAGCGGTTGCACAGGGGAAGTAGGGGAAGAAATGACACGGGAAGGGACAGTAACAGCAGCCAGCGAGTAGTGACAATGGACGTTCTGTCCACTGCTACTACTGTGGAGACGCTCTCCACTACACAGAGTGTGAGCAGCCCCTTGACTGGACTCGGATCATGTGCGACGTTCAGGCGGCGCACACGTAGTGGATTTCCTTGAGTGACACGCAGACTGGATGCGCCGCGACCACGATTGCAGCAGACACATCCTTTTCACCAGGCGGCAGTGGTGATGTGGACCCTTGGGATTGCAAGATCGTGGAGCTTCGTCAGCTACTGGCAGTTTGTACTTAGGAAGGTGTGAGTGTGTTGTCACAGCCGAGTGGTCCCGACACAGCTGGTGTTACTACGTCTATTGCCTGTGATGATGCTTGTGGTGGAGCTATGTTGGCTTGTAATGAGGATGGACATGACAATACCTACTGGCTTGACGAGTCACAGATCCGTGCTATTTGTCGTTGGACTGAGTCATCTGTTGAGCGTCCAGCAGAGGAAGAGCATTCTGTGGCATGTAGCTCAGTGTCAAAGATTGGTCGTGAGCCGGGTAGCACTTGGATTATTGACTTTGGTGCCACCCATCACATGACTTGTCGTCATAGTGACTTCGTTGTGCCCAGTCCCGTTGCGTCCGTTCGGTCTGTTCGCACATGGTCTGGTCAGTCATTGCCTGTGCAGGGCATTGGGGTTGTGCGGTTTGATGATCCGTCTGGCCCCTTGTACATTTCTGATGTCCTCTTTGTCCCTTCTCTTGAGCTTAGCCTGCTCTCTGTTCGTGCATGTACCAGGATGGGTCTCACTGCTGAGCACTCTGCTGACTCTGCCACAGTGACTGCTCTTGACACACGCGCCGTTGTGCTTTGTGCCTCTGTTGTTGATGACCTATATCGTGTGTCTCATTACATTCCCTCTGTTTCTTGTCCCCCTCTCTCTTCTGCGCGTGTGTTTTTCACTGGTGTTCTCTCCCCTGAGCACCAGCGCTTGTTACATCATCGCCTCTGTCATGTGAGCTGGGACACTGTGTCCAAGATCATTCGAACTCAACCAGCCCTCGGTCTTGACGTAGCTTCTTTTGAGAAGCAGACCAAGACCGGCTGCCTTTTTTGCGCCAAGGGTAAGATGCATCACTGCTCTTACCCTGAATCCTCCTCCCGGGCACTGCGCCAACTAGAGTTGGTCCACTCGGACCTTCTCGGTCCTTTCCGACTCGAGTCCCTCTCTGATCGGGGTTGATATGTTCTCACCCTGACTGATGACTTCAACCGGATGCGGTGGGTCTACAGCCTCCACCACAAGAGTGATGCCGCACTTGCGGTCCGCCTGTGGCTTGTGATGGTTGAGCGTCTGTCTCGTCACACCCTGCACACGTTCCGCTCGGATCATGGTGGCGCGTTCTTAGGTGAGATGGATGCCTTCTTTGTCGAGCACGGTATCTTTCACCATCGTTTTGCCCTTGCTACACCACAGCATAACGGTGTGTCTGAGCGTTGGAACCGCACCATGGAGGATGCGGTTTGCACTACACGGTCTGAGTGCGGTCTCCCGGAGTCTTTTACCTTTGAGGGCTTCTCGTACATGATGTGGGTCTGGAACCGCTTGCCGCATGGTCCACTTCCAGACCATGTCACGCCGTACGAGTTGTGGTCCGGCCATCGTGCTAATCTCTGTCTCGCTCGCGTTTGGGGGTCCCTCGCCTGTGTCTGGTACACTCAGGACCAGCAGGGGTCCAAGGTCTCACCTCGGGGACGCATGTGTACCTTCCTTGGCATCTCCTCGCGGTCGAAGGCCCGAAGCTTTTGGGACCCTGCTCGCCATCGCACTGTCGAGTCTCCAGATGCTCTCTTCTTTGAGGCTCTCACCTACCGCGAATTGTCCAACATTCTGTCGCTGGCCGCTGACCACGTTCCTACTTGTGTGGCCTGCTGGCGGATGGGGGAGTCTAGTCCTGCGGATGGGTCCGTCCGGGCCTCCTCAACTGTGGTCCGGTCTCCGGCTACTGTCGATCCGGCCATCGTGGCTCTGGGCCCAGTAGCCTAATCGGTCCCCTCTGGCACACCTGATCCCGTGCTGGTGTCAGACCCCTCTAGCACACCTGATTAGGTGTCGGTGTCGGTCTCCTCTGACACGCCTCATCTCATTCCGGTGTCAGACCCCTCTGGCACACCCGATCCCGTGCCAGTGTCGGTCCCCTCTGCCATACCTAATCACGTACGAGCGTCAGTTCCCTCTGGCACACCTGATGCCGTGCCAGTGTTAGTCCCCTCGGACACACCCACTCTCGTACATGCACCCATGTCCCCTACGGCTATGGCTCAACAGCCTTTCCCGCAGCCTGAGGTGAGCGCCTAAGCATCGGGCTACTCCCGTGAGCCTGGTGGTCGTCTTCCACCATTGGCTCGTAGGGCTCAACGGACTGCTGACTCTGCTTCCAGGCACACAACTCGTAGTGTTCAGAGTGGCGAGCTTGGCAGGAAGGCCCTTGGCTTGAGTGTCCAGGCAGACTACACTGAGGTGCATCCAGCATGTCCTGTCGGCCACGAGTTGGTCTCCCGAGAGTTCTTGGTCACATGCGATGCCGCAACCGACCTTTTCATGGTCAGACCGAGTCCGGAGGCGTGTATCTTAGCCACCCAAAGCACTCCCTCGATGACGTTTGATCCAGGCAAGTTGAAGGAGGCACTGTCAGCTCACGATGCAGACTTGTGGCATGCTGCTTGTGAGGATGAGCTTAGAGCCATCCGTGAGCACGGTGTCTATGAGCTTGTCGACCTCCCGCCAGGGCGGAAGGCTGTACAGGCCAAGTGGGTCTTTCGGAAGAAGGTGAAGCCCGATGGCACATTGGATCGCTACAAGGCTCGCTTGACGGCCAAGGGATTCTCGCAGGTTGAGGGAGTACATTTCATTGACACCTTCACACCCATTGGCCGCATGACCACAGCTCGAGCTTTGTTCGGGGTTGCTGCTCACCACGACTAGAAGCTGAACTAGATCAACGTGAACAACACGTTCCTCCATGGCACCTTAGAGGAGGAGATCTACATGGTCCAGCCACCTGGATTCGAGGTCGGTGACAAGGTCTGGCACTTGCGCAAGGCCTTGTACGGCCTGAAACAGTCACCCAGGTGCTGGAACTTGGAGATCACCGCACACTGACACGCGCCGGTTACGTGCAGAGTGACGCTGACCCGTCCCTCTTTCTCAGACGGATAAATGAGAGCTTCACAACCATCCTGGTCTACGTGGACGACCTCCTGATTGCGTCTCCGTCTATGGAGGCCGTGAAGGAGGCCAAGGCATTTCTCCAAGCTGCCTACAGGATGAAGGACCTTGGCCCTGCAGCTGTGTTTCTCGGGATGGAGATCGTGCGTGATCGTCAGCGACGGATACTCTTGTTGCATCAGGCACATTACGCCAGTGTTGTGGGGAAGTGGTTTGCTGACCTCCTGGGTGCAGTTCCTACATCCTCCACCCCCATCACATTTGACGGGCAGGATGCTCTCAAGGTGGATGATCCCGCAGACCTAGGGGAGACAGTGGACGTGACCCTCTACTTTTGCCTGATTGGCTCTTTGATGTACTTGGCCACTACCACATGACCCGACATTGCCTTCGCCGTCAACCTCCTTGCACAGTTTTCACAGTGTCCTTGGGCGAGAGCGCTTCATGCGGCTTGCGAGTGGTGCGGTACATGGTGTCCACACCGTACCTCAGACTCTGCTTTCGACGGCAGTGTTCGATGGTAGTCGACGGTTACACCGACAGTGATTGGGCGTGGAGTCCTGATGGGCGCAATCCAACAGGCTACGTGTTCCTGCTTGGTGGCACCGCTGTGTCGTGGCGCAGTGGGAAGTAGGGTTGAATCACACGTAGCTCATCAGAGGCTGAGCATGTTGCTCTAGGGGCTGGGGCTGCTGAAGCGGTATGGCTACAACGTCTATTTCGTGAGTTGTGTCAGTCTGTGCCTTGCATCCTTCTGCGCTGTGACAACCAGAGTGCTCTTGCCATTGCAAAGAACTCTAGTGTGTTTCATGCACGCACAAAGCACATTGCTGTTGAGCATCACTTTGTGTGTGATCTTATGGAGCGGCAGGTGATCTTCGTCATCTGGGTCGGTACAGACATGCAACGGGCTGAGTTCTTGACCAAGGCACTTGCACGAGGAAAGTTCATGGTGGCCATTTGTTCTGTCGGGCTACGCCCCTTGCCTGAGGTCGGCTGAGAGTGGGGTGTGTGAGCATGGACTGTTGAGCATCTTGTTGTTTGTGGTTTGTGTGGCTTCCACCCGTCACGACCGATACCGCTAGTTTACTGATATACCCACATTCAGGGTATATGGTAAAGGAGGGCGTGACGACACGACGGGCCTCCAGACTGCACCGAGACTTCTCCAGCACCTACGACAGCGCCGTCGAGACGCGGTCGATGCGTTGTGGTAGCCCTGTGGGCTTGTCGGGAGCTAGGAGAGTTTTCTCGGCGGGTTGATACCCGCGCACCCGGTGGACTATACCGGTGCGACGAGGAGACCCGGTGGCTGTAGTAGCGCTTCCGATGTTCGGAAAGCCGTGTGTGATGTCTGGACGTTGATTATGAGATTTTCTGGCACTGCTCGTATTTTCTCAGTGGTCGAGACCCGGGCACTCGGAGAGCAGTTCCGGTGCCTCGAGGAGACCACCGTTATTGTTATCGTGGTGTACACAGTGTGTTCTCCCCACTGACTCGTTTGGGCTCAGCGGGGGTGACGGGGCCCGGTGCGGCTAGCTGCCGGTGCCCCTACTTAAGCCCGCTAGGGGCTCATTTATACTCTCTCCTTGTTCTTTTATATTCAGTGTTCCAGGCTTAGCCAAATTCTTGCCGTCTTGCATCACACTCACACACAGAGCTCATATTCGTTATTGCATGGACTTGCATGTCCTAAAATATTTCCAATTTGGTATCAAAGTATAGGGGGCGTGTGAGCAGCAGAAGCAACAGCAGTGGGCAGAATGCAAAGAGAACGCGTCACGTGGCGCCACGCCAGCAGCAGCGTGAGGGAGTGCGAAGCGACTGCACGTGAACGCCACAGGGGCGGTGAGCCGCACACAGTAGCACTAGCGACTGCGGTGGCAACAGCAAAAGCAGCAACAGTTGTAGCCACTGTAGCAACGGCGACAGTAGCAGCAGCCAGTGCAGTTGCGGCACAGCAGCAGCAGCAAGAGCAGCTGCAACAGCGCATCAGCCGGTGAAGCAGCGACGTCACTAGCAGCAGCACATAGCTGCAGCAGCAGCAGCCACTGCAACGGCGGTGGTAGCAACAGTAGCGTGCAGCAGCAAGTAGCAACGGCGGCAGCAGCAAGCAGCGGCTGCGGTAGTAGCAAGCATCAGCAGTAGCTGCTGCGCAGTTTAGCAGCAGTAGCAGCAGTGGAAGCAGCAGTAGCATCAGCGGCGACAGCATCGAGCAACAGTAGTAGTTGCTGCTACGCAGAGTAGCAGCAGTAGCAGCGACGGAAGTAGCAGCAGCAGCAACCGCAGCAGCTGCACCCGCCGTTGCAGCTGCTGCTGCAGGAGGGCCTCGCAGCCCTCCTGTGAGAGCCCTCGCCCCCTCGGAGGGGCCCCCTTGACCCCCATCAGGGGACCTCTCCGAGGAGGGGGCCCGTCGGCCCCTTTTGCCCCCCTCCCCTCCTTTCGAGAGGGCCCTCGGAGGGCCCCATCGACCCCTCCGAGGGGCCCCTCGGAGGGGCCCGTCGGCTCCGTCGGCCGACGGATGGAGGGAGGGGCGGACCCCCTCCCCCTCGCCTCCTCACTCACTCGCTTGCTCGCTCACTTTTCTCGCTCATTTTTTTTTTGCGAGCGAGCGAGGAGCGAAGAGGGGGGGGCGACCTGACATCGCCCACTCGTTTTTTTTTATTCCCCCCCAATCTTGACCTGCCCCCTTTCTAGGGGGCAATCTAGAACCCGGTGACGATCAAACCCGGGGTGAGCAAAAAGGAAAAAAAAAGAGGGACGAAAACAAAAAAGAGGGGGAGATAGAGAATAAAAAGGTGGCGGGTGAGGGCAACGAAGAAAACAAGGAAAAAAAGGGGTGGCCGAGGGCAAGAAAAAAAAAGCAAAGAAAAAAATGATAATCTTCCAACTAGCACCGCCGCAGCAGCAGCAGCTTTCATAGCCGCACTAGCAGCATCAGGCGGTGGAGTGTCGACGACTACAAAGTGCGGCGGCTACGCGAGAGCTTGCAGTTTCGCCTTCTCAGCCGACAGCAGACCGTCGTCGACGGCGATCTCCGTTTCGAGACGCGTCCTGGACCGGCGTCTTCCTGGGGCCCGTGGATTGGTGCGCGCACTTCACCCTGTAGGATCGACGGCGGATTCGAGTCTTACCATCTCCGAGGGTTAGGTCGTCTACCGCTTGGAGCAGCCGCCACACCTGCAGCCACCACCCCTTCTCGTCTTGGAGCACTCTTCGCTCTATTCGTGGCAGCAACATTAGTGGTCGTAGTTAGTCAGAAGGTAGTCTCCGGGCGTGCCGTGGTGGTGCAGCTCGTCCCGTCTGGTCACGTTTGCTGACCCGAACGTCGTGACCTCTAGGAGTGACAGTACCTACTGGCCTCATTCTCTCCGTGGCTTGGTGTTTACCACCGGGAGTAGGTGCCCTCAGTACCTATCCATTGTCCGGCGCACGAGATGAGTGCACAGACATCTGAGCAGGCACCCTACGCGTTTGCCTGTTACTACTGTGGTGATGGACGTCATGGTTGGCGTCGCTGTTGGATGCGCCCTCCCGGCTGGCATCCACCTTGGCTACAGCCTCGGCCGAGCCTGCGTCCTCCACAGCATAAGGATCTGCCGGCATTGGTAGATCCCCTAGCTGGACCTCTGGCGAACATATTCGCTGAGATCCACGGCCTCCGGCAGACGGTGCAGCGGCTTTGTGACCTCGTCTTCACTGAGCGTGCTTCTGCTACTCGTTTGTCAACGGCTTTCTCGATCACATCTACTCCATCCTCTCCTTCTTCATTTGATGGTGTCCCTTTAGCTCCACCTGCCAGCCAGTCCTAGGCTGCCACCATCCTTTCCATCCTCCACTCTTCTGCCACCACGGCGCCTCCTGGAGATGACGTGTCTTCATGTAGTCGCTCCAGTCATGTGTGCACGCGGTGTCGGCGTCAGCGCTCCGCACGTCGTGCTCGCGCCAGTCTTGACAGATCCTCCATCTCCTCGGCTTCCGTTGCTATACCTGTCGAGGGGGAGTGTCGTCAGACATTGCCTGTGACCGTAGCGACAGTAGTCGCACCCCCGCCATACCGTGGTGCTCTAGCGTCAGTCGAGGCAGATGCAGATGATAGGGTGGCAGTACATGACGTGGAGTCTGATCCCGACATGGAGGTCATGGTGGAGACTTGCGTGTCATCGAGCTCGATTTCCACATCCGGGCTGGATCCTGATCTTCTACAGCAACATGTTGCGTCAGGAGGAGTGCAGGCCCGGCATCCCTGGGCGCTGCCACTCGCGGCTCCTATCGCTGGCGGCCCGGCGGTGGCATTGGTGTCCCGTACGGATCGGGATGCCTCTTGCAGACTTTTGGCGGAGTTTGTGCAGCAGCCTCACACGAGCCCGGCGGAGGTTCCAGTGCAGGGGATATGCGTGTCATCGAGGTCGACATCCACGATGGGACAGGAGCTGGACGTTCTGCAACAGCAGGTTGCATCAGGAGGAGTATAGGCCCCGCGTCCCTGGGCGGTGCCACTCGCGGCTCCGACCGGTGGCAGCCCGGCGGTGGCACAGGAGTCTCGTATGGATGAGGATGCCCCTTATAGACTTCCGAGGACGTTGGTGCACGAGGCTCACACCAGCCTGGCAGCGGTCGCAGTGCATGAGCAGAGTGGACCGGCTGGTCTTTCAGAGGTTGAGGCATTCTTGAGAGCAGCATTACTGAGCGATGTCACCGGGGTATGTGCTGTAGCAGACACAGCAGGCTCGACCTTGTCATCGGCGCTACCTAAGGACCAGCTTCAGCGTCTGGAGTCGCCCATGTTCCCAGAGTCTACGAGCGGCAGTGCACATGGCGGAGCAGCAACACACGGAACACATTCAGATGATGATCCTTACTCCATCATTGAGCAAATGACTGCGACCAGTCCTCTCGGTGAGACGATGCGTGAGTGCCAGCTGCGACGTGAGGAGTCGTAGCCGGAGACACCACTTCGTCTTTGAGGGAGGGAGCCGACTCGCACGTGACAGAGGGAGCTATCTCTGCATGATGGATACACCACATGACTCATCGCCCAGGATATGTTCAGCTACGATATCAGCATCTCCATCGAGGACATCGCTGCCAGGTTCATCTGCCCAGGGGGAGTGTTGCGTGGACCTCGACCTGACGCGACGTCATGGGAGATGCATGGCGAGGTCCATACGTTTCTATATCTACAGCATCCGGCCTGTGGCTCATGCTACGTGCCTGCACAGCTGCATGTAGATGGTAGCACACTGTTGGTCGAGACCAGGACACTTCGTAGGTTGTACCAGTGTCAGGAGGAGACCATGTGATCGTGTGTGGCTATACTACTGATGGCATATGCATGCGAGCTGGGCCGCTCTTAGTGGTCGAGACCCGGACACGTGTGTGAGTTGCACCCGTGTTACGAGGAGTTCCTCCCATGATCCTGTGTTTGGATGATAATGCTATTGTGTTGGATTGCTCGTAGCGGTTGAGACCCGGGCATTGGTACCGCCTGTGTCACGAGGAGACCATCTTGTCGTCTGACATGTGTATGATGTGCATTACACTCGTTTGTGCGCGTGTGCATCACTCCTCTCATGGTCGAGACCCAGACACTTGGTGAGATGTACCAGTGTCGAGGGAGACCTTCGATGGGTAGCAGATCACTGTGTGTGTGGTTTATTGGTGCACATTGTGGTTTGGCATACGTCGTTGTTCCGTACTTTCGTTCATTCGTTCTGGCGTGGACGGCTATGTCAGCCAGGGGGAGTGTTGGTTTGTGTGGCTTCCACCCGTCACGACCGACACCGCTAGTTTACCGATATACCCACATTCAGGGTATATAGTAGAGGAGGGCGTGACGACACGACGGGCCTCCGGACTGCACCGAGACTTCTCCAAAACCTACGACAGCGCCGTCGAGACGCGGTCGATGCGTTGTGGTAGCCCTGTGGACTTGTCGGGAGCTAGGAGAGTTTTCTCGGTGGGTTGAGACCCGCGCACCCGGTGGACTATACCGGTGCGACGAGGAGACCCGGTCGCTGCACTAGCGTTTCCGATGTTCGGAAAGCCGTGTGTGATGTCTGGACGTTGATTGTGAGATTTTCTGGCACTGCTCGTATTTTCTCGGTGGTCGAGACCCGGGCACTCGGAGAGCTGTACCGGTGCCTCGAGGAGACCACCGTTATTGTTATCGTGGTGTACGCAGTGTGTTCTCCCCACTGACTCATTTGGGCTCAGCGGGGGTGACGGGGCCTGGTGCGGCTAGCTGCCGGTGCCCCCTACTTAAGCCCGCAAGGGGCTCATTTGTACTCTCCTTGTTCTTTTATATTCAGCGTTCCAGAATTAGCCAAATTCTTGCCGTCTTGCATCGCACTCACACACAAAGCTCATGTTCGTTATTGCATGGGCCTGCATGCCCTAAAATATTTCCAATTGTTGTGCACTTATGTCAATTTTGCACGTGTATGGACATGCGTACCATCGGGTCACGGGGGAGTGTTGTGATGTGAGTTGTTTCTGTCTGTTTGTACAGCTTATTGTGACCACTCGGCCGTGTCCATGCTCGTGCAGATCCCTGATGCTGGCCCAGTTGGCGCCTGAGCACCGACGGTTGGTGGGTCCATTGGCCAGCAGCTGCCAGACGGCTGCCTTGATGTCCCGGATGCTTGCTGGGGTGTTGTACAACTTTTCTGCAGACGCTAGAGTTTTCTCGGTGGACTGGCTCTCGAGCCCGATTTGCATGCTTTGCATTCTCTGTCCACGGATCGATGCCGGACTTGTGCGTGTGGCTAGTCTAGCGTCCGGCTCGAGATTATGCATCTCTAGGTTCAGACGGTGTTGCGTCTGGATCGTTGTGCGTAGAGTTATGGTCAAAACAGTGGTTTTGAACCGGTTTTAGGACAAACTGACACTGGCGCGTGCGTCACCCGCTGTGTGCCCCGGCAGGTATTTATGCTGTATGCTTGTTAGTTGTCATTTCTCTCTGCATTACTAAGTTATTGGAGCTTATGAGAATTTGCGCGTCTCCCTAGCCTGATCCTTGCTATTTCATGCACCTGCTTGCTTGCTAGTGCTCTAGCTGACTGGACAGTTTCGCCACGTCAGCAGCAGCAAGGTTAGGAAGCTTCCTAGCAATTTCTCATGGTATCAGAGCCAGAAGTCTTTTGAATGGGGCGACCTGGCCATTTTTTCTCAGAATGGGGGAGTCTCACACATGGTTGGCCGAAAATGGGGGCGACCTGGCAATTAGCCGCGTTGAAAGAGAAAACTCTTGTGGGTATTGAGGAAATACAACTTCTGAGGTCCTATCTGGTGTAGGCCGCCCCGACAAAGCGCTTGTCAATGAAAATGGGCAAATCGCTGTTTGGCATCGTGAAATGTTGACGTGTCTGGTATCCACTCGTGTTGCAGATGAAGAACCTCATCCATAACCAGTGTATATTTTCAACACAAAAGAAAAAAAAATGTTGAACTTCGCATTCCTACTAAAGTTCTACTAATAAATCTATAAATATGAGAGGTTGGTTTGGGTTTTTGTTTCAAAGATACTCTTCCTTAATGGGTTTGCTATAGCCAGATTTGACATGTTTGTGAGGACTGCTTAGATGTCCGGAATGTTGGCGACCGACGGACAGCGCTAACTAATTCAGTCGAAAGACGTCCTCCGTATGATTTTCCACCTTACGGCTTGGCGTGCGAGAGGAGCTGTCGGATATTTGCTCTGCCTGACCGGAAGTTTTCCATCGGGAAATAGTAGGTGAACGTTGGATGCTTTGAACGTTTGGGGTGTTCGGCTGCCTTTCTCTCCTAATTTTGGAATGACGAAAGCTCGCCGGCATAGAAGATCAGTCCGACTCCTGGACTGCAGGATGGAGAGCGAGGGGCAATCTAGTGGCCAATAGGGACCGAGAGCTGCAATCGGCGTGCACGAGAGATGATGGCATCTGGCCGACACGTAGATTTTCACTATAGCTTATGTGCTTTTCGGCCTTTACCCATCGGTGCCACGCAAGTCTGTCGTGCACCAATCCCGAGTACTATGATCGCAGCTTTTTCGTGCCTCCAGAGGCTTTGGACGAGCGCAACTAATTTGCGGATCTGGCCAGAATCTAAGGCCCTAGATATTGACCGATCCTGAGGAAGGTGGAGAATGTAAACTGCGTACCGGTGCTGTTGTTTCAACATTTTATTTATAAAGCGAGGCTTTCGTTTGCAAGCGGTTTTGGAGAGTTCCGCCTCTGAAAAGAATGTGGAGGAGGAGTTTCGTTCGAGAAGAAAAATTCCTTCAGCTTACCCCTCGCCGGGATGTGCACCACGCCTCTGTGCGCATGGACGTAGGTCATTGACATGAACCGATGACTGCATTCGGAGTCGCCTGACGCCTTCCTCTTGCGTTTGACTCCTAACGCAACCATCATGGTCAAATCCATCATGGTCTTCCGAGGTCCAATAAGTTCATTGACGTGATGGCATGGACGCATGTCTGCGGATGTGGGTCGGTGAAATGGGACCCGCAGGATGGCGGCTGCGGTAGCATGGGCGAGCTGAGAGCGCCAGAGCGGCCGGACATCGCGCCTGAGCGAGCGATCACATCGGCCAATGACGACGCGCACAGTAGATGCGGCGCGCGGTGCGAGATCTCGGCGCGGCCCTGGCCTGGCTGCTTCGCTCGCTCCCCACGCGCCAGCTCCTGCAGACGCCGCTGCTCGCGCACACCACCTATCCTCATCCAGCGCGATCTCAGCACACGGGTCTGCTCCGTCCCGGACTTCCGAGCAGACTGAGCAGCATCCACCCTCTTCCGGCTGTGCGGACTCTGTTGTAGCATTTCGAATCCCACTTCCCACATCCTCGAGAAGTCCGCTGGACGTCCCCTCCAGAAGAAAAAATCGAGCGTGGGGCAACAGCAGCAGCAGCAGCGAGCCGAGTGCGTGACCAGCTGCCGCATGTGCTCCAGCAGCGCGAACATTTGCCTCCGTACCGATTCCCGGAACAACATCGGCGTCTTGGGGGACCAATCTTGCGACATCAGCTGCCGAACGCTAGTGTCTGGAGAAGGCAAGGCTGCGTTTGGCCGGTTGGTCGAGCAGATCTCGGCTGTGTGAGCGGAAAGCAGGGTGTGACTGGCTGGGGCCCAGGCCGTTCAACGTGTCCAGCACGTTGGAATTCCAGCATGTGCCTGACAACAGCATAGACTGCCGCCGGCAGATTGCTGGAGCGAGGGGCGGTGGGCGGAGGGGGTGGAGGTCCTGATCGCCGTTCACAGTGGTCGGCTACCACCAGCGCAACGAGTGGGTGGACCCTGTCGTCCCTTTCAGAGAAGGGCAGGGGCAGCAGAAGTTGAATCTAGGACCATTTGACGAACGACGCATCTCAGGAGTGTCTCGGGCGTGCTCACTCGTGCATTCACACGCCGGATGAAGCGCCGTCCCTGGCGCACGGGTTGCGCGGGCTTCGCGGGCGAAGGCGACGGGCTGTCGTCGGCCACGGCGGGCTCCGCGCTAGCTCCGTAGCACCTCCCACCGCCATCGCGATCTCCTACTGTTTGAACATCCGCGAATCCGCTGTTAGCTTGGAACCTCACGTCGCAGCACGGACGCACCGCGGCTCTTGACAAGAAACCAGCTGTCGTTGCTCCTGCCGTGCGCGGTGTGCACCCGCCCGCCGCATCTGCCTGTCTGATTTTTGCTGACAGATTCTTCGGCGGAGTTCAGATGGTCTGTCTCTGACAGTCACTCCGAGTCACTCATCCCCACGTCCACACATGCTGATGCTGCTGTGGCTGCCTGTGAACACTGGCAGTGAGGAGGAGCACGATCATGCGCGGTGGGCACGGACGCTGGGCTGCATCCAGCGATCTGGAGCGTAAGGCAGGAGCAGCAGCAGTGTCTGAAACAACAGCACCACTGCCATCACCGAGGTCGATCTGCGAGTCCCTGGCAGCGGACCAATCCGGGTGGAGAGTAGTTGACAGAGGTCACCCATCTTCCGCAGCAACCACGGCGGCTGCTGCGTCGGCGGCAGCAGCAGCTGCTGATGGTACTGCTGCTGCCGCCACCGCCACCACTGAGCCGCCTCCTGCCACGTCCACAGGCGGCGCTGTCCCCACTTCCAACACCTTCCCCACTTGCGTGCCAGAGCGTGAATCGGCTCTAAAGGGTTCGCCGTTGGATGCTGCCGTTGCCGCCATGGCTGCCACGCGCTTGCAGCAGGGGTATTCAGCGGCGCTGCTGCCAGATGAGATAATGTGCCAGGTGGGTGACGGGTGGCCTTCTGCGACCTGTGGCAGCTCACCATGGGTCGAAGAGCCGCTTGAATCTCTGCTGCATCGTGTGCTCCTGCTTAAGAGACAGTCCATGTCCCTACACTCAAGAGACTTGAGCCGAGCCTTGCCTTGCCTTGCATCGCCCTGCCTTTCCTTGCCTTGCCGAGCCTTGCCTTGCCCTGCACTATTTTGCGATCGGAACTACTTTAGGTGAACACTCCACGTGTCTCCCTTAAACATGTTAGGAGTGGATGGCATGGAAGCCCAACACTTCCCACCCATTCTTTGGCACGCAGGTGCTGGGGAGGCTTGGCGAGCAGGACCTGCTGCGCGCCAGTGCCGTGAACAGAGCGTGGCGCGACGTGGCCAGCCACGACGTGCTGTGGCAGGCGCTGTGCGAGCGCCGGTGGCGCACATGGGACGTGTACCCGTCCGTCGTGCCGTTGCCGTCGCCAACACAGCCGCCGCCGCCAGCAGCACCCACAGGAGCTGCAGGACAGGAACCACTGCAGAGGGTCAGGCGGCAGCAGCAGGAGCAGCAGCAGCAGCAGCAGCGTCCGGAAGAAGTGCAAGAGGTGGTGTGGAGGGCAGGGGTTGAACCTGGCGTGGTTGTCGGCAGCAGAGTGTCCGAGCGGAGGAATCGAGCGGAGGGTAGACAATCGTGGGCACAGCCAGACGAAGAGGACGAGGAAGAGGAGGAAGAGGAGGAGGATGGCACTCGAGGTGTGGGTAGGTGGGATTCTCCCCTGGCGCAGACCGTGGCCAGATCGAGCTCCATTGCAGAAGCACTAAGGCCGGCCGGTGGGAGTGATCCAGGAGGCGTCGGTGGAGGAGATGGAAGGGAGAAAGAAGCGACAAGCCACGGCACTGAGACTGCAACACTTCCAACTGCCTCGGAGCAGCAAGCGTCTGCAGTAGTTGAGAGCGGATGTGCGGGGGAAGCCAGTAGGCAGACCGCGCCACATGCCACGGGCCACGTACCTGCAGGCCCCGCAGCTGGTGGGGCTGCTGAAAGCAGGCGAGATGAAGGCACAGGCACCGCCAGCACCGGCACAGCCACCAGCAGTGAAGGCAGCCAGGATAGTACCGGGGATGCGAGGCGCGGCGACCCCGCTGCGATCTTGTCAGGGTGGCAGGCGTACAGGCAGCTGGCGGCACGGAGCGGGTGGAAGGCGGTGTTCAGGCGGAGGGTAGAGCTGGAGAAGGAGGCGGTGCGGCTGCTGGACGACATGGCGTGGCCCCTGAGGCGGTCGGCATGCATGCGCAGAGTGCTGAAGCTGGGCAACCTTGTGACTGAGGTAGGCTCGTGTGGCTGCCAGACTCCTGCGCGGATTGAGGGCTGGGGTGGACTGAGCGCGTGAATGCCAGGCAGGAGGTTTGTGGTGGACGCTTGATTGGTTGGAGGTTGTCGTCAGTGACGACTGACGACTCGTCACCGGCAACTCGCCAGCGGAAACACGCTGTTGTACCTGAGAAGTATGGGAGGCGGCGAAAGTCAGCAGGCCATGTGTGCTTTGTTGTCCGGCAGGCACGTTCGGATGTTTGGGTGCGAGGATCGGATGTGGTGGTGGTAGGACGCAGGATGGAGATGGAAACGTTTCGCGAAGCAAGAGGCAGCTGGCAGTTGGTGCGAAAGACGTCGACGGGTCAGCCACCATCCATTGGAGACGAGTACTGGCCGCCTGGCCAGTAGCCGTCATTGGCTGGCATGCACAGTGTTGAGTGCGTTTCGTGACCTTTCAGATTCATTGACCGGGTGGGAGGAGGAACTCTGGATGCTGCAAGGAGAAGAAGAAGGTGGCCGATCACGAGGTCCTAGACTGGAAGACCCTACCTGAACAGCACCTTCCAGCCTACACCTGTCTCTGTCATTGAACTTGCATGAAGCCGCTGACTGCAAAATCCTCTGAGTGCTGCTCCTGCTCGATCATTGAACATCCCATCGTGCCACCCCCC
>SZWC01002523.1:145039-167632 GCA_023375785.1 Penium margaritaceum | reverse complement strand
GGGGGAGGGGTGAGAGCTGGCCTTTTGAAGCGATGCGTGCTGGTTAGCCTCCACCAAAGAGCCTTCTCCTTTGCTTGTCGTGTCAAACATGTTGGCGGTACGCAATGAGTATGCACTAGTGTGGTGCAGAGGTTCAGCGGACAGCTTGTTGTTGCATGGCTTGCACTTTTCAACTGTTGCCAGGGTTTGTTCTCACGCCTGCAGGACCTGGTCCTTCGCCACACACCGTTCCTGCATTCTATTACATGCTGCCTCTCCTGCTCACTGACCGGGAAGAAAACATGACATGGTATCAGCCATGCACACGAGTTCTTTAGATTCTGTTTCAAGGGCTGCTCTGGAGCGCCCTATCCTCTGCCCAGTGGGTTTGCACATGTGATGCGATGGGAACATGTATTTTCTTGCTGCCTTGTTGCGCCTTTGCCTTGATGCTTTCATGGGAATTTTTCCCCTGCTCGTGAATGCACGTGCGTGCTGTGCATGTTTTTGTTCCTCGGCATTTGTGTGTTTCCCAAGTCAGTGTTTGAGCACGTTTGCTCAGTCATGCATGGTAGTTGTTTGAGCGCGGTTGGAACCCGTCGGCTCATCGGCTCACATGCACGTGTGCACCCGCTGGCGCAGGTGGACCGGCTGAGGCACGGCAGGCACCAACCGTTCTACCACGTCGTCGTGGATGAGAGAGACCACAGGCGAAGCCCGTCCACCTATGGTAAGCCCTTCGACCTACGGTAAGCCCTGCAGCTGCCCAAGTGGTCTGAGGTGTCATGAAGCACTTGCGCATATTTTTCGGCAAGGTGCAACATCTTTTTCACAACAATGGTGGGGAGGATCCCAATCTCCTGCTCACAAAGAAATGGTACAAGCTGCATCCACTGAGTACAGTACATTCTCAGCTTTCAGGCCTTGCGGCAAAGAGGGCTGCACCCGTGCATCCGTGGGCTTGACAAAGGTCAAGGGTGCCCCGGAGCTAGGGAGCAGCTGTGGCCCCGTGAATATCCTCTAACAGGGTCTCCACGGGGCCATGGAGATCTTGTTGGAGGGGACGCCATCCGGGACGACCGTGAGCAAAACATGTCTTGTGGAGAAACGCACACTGGTGGCGAATGCATCGCGATGACAGTGGTTCCCCATGGTGCAAAGAAGGGCAACCACCCACACAGTCCCCTGCTCCCTATCCTCTAAGATGAGATCCGGGTGCACATTTGCCCTTGCTGCCTGAAGCCAGCCCACGGGCTGGACTTGCATCGGAAGGCCATGCTCATGGCAGATGTAGGCCAGCTCGCCATGGATGGTGGATCGCAGTAATAAACCTGGAGCCTCTTTACCGTGTCATTGGCCCATGCGTGAGCCCGATCACATTGCAAAGCTCCAAGTGTCCAAGGGGAAGGCAGAGACAAAGTTGGGTATGGAGGCGGAAGTCTGGCGTGGAGAGATGGACCTGGTCTCAGGGCACCTGAGACCAGGTCCAGGTCTCCTTTAGGAGTGCACTTGAGCTTTAGAGCTGCCTCCCAGGAGCCCCTGGCCCAGCTGCGACGGATGAGAAGGCGCCCGCAGGGGGAGGCATGGCGCAACTCGCGTTGCTCTTAAATGGGCAGGAGCAGTCTGCCACGACCGCCTCCCTAGTAGCCTGGATCCAAGAAGCAAGGAGGTCATTTTTGTTCTTTCTGTTTTCACCTTTTCCCCTCTTTTTTTTTTTTTTTTTCCGTGTCTTTTCCCTGGCAGTGGCTCAGGAGAACCTCGTGCCGTCACCAGAAGTGAGCCCTGTGCAGAACAACGAGCTGGGGCTGTACTTTCTCGGGTACAGGTACGTCTGCACCCCAACTTGTCATGGCAGACTGAACGTGCGATCAATGTCCCTTCCTTCCGGTCTCTGTAGTCCCCTGTTCCCCTCTGTGGATGACCAAGGCCATGCCTGCCACGCTGCTCGTCCACCATCCAGATTGATCTGCACCTCCCTCCCTTTCCCTGTTCCCCCACTCCCATGAATGCCCACTTCAATCCATCTCCCACATCACCACTATGTATTGCGTTAGTGCAGAAGTGGGCACTACGTTCCCAACGCATACATCAGCCACCGATATCCCGATGACGTCATACCCAGAGATGACCAGGGCAGACCTCGCTGACACGGAGGAACCACTCGGCCTGGCCTTCGCCACCAGCTCATAGCTGCTTGTTTTGTCTTCTTTCAAGTGTTGCGCAAAGCCCCCGCATTGGAGGTTTTTGCAGAGCAGCTACGTCTCATCTTGATGCACTGATGAGTTGTGTATGAAACTACATGTTTTTTCTTGCATCATGCATTCCTGGCTCGGTATTGTGTGCCTATGAGGTCTATCGTTGCCAGCTTTAAGTGCCCAGGACAGTCATGATTTGAACAGCAAGCTGCTGCTTCGGCTCTTTTGTATGTGTGGTGCTTGGGAGTACAACAGCTGGAAAACCAAGGAAGCAGGTTGGGGCAGCGGCGTTGTTGATGCAGCGTGCGGGCTTCCACGCTTGTTGCTCAAGTCTGCTGCCCCCTCAGTCTGTTGCTCTAGAGTCTAAGTCTATAAGCTCTGGGTTTGTTATCCAGAAACGCGTGCGCCAGTTTTAGCGCAAGAAAGCAGCTGAAAACTGAAAGTGACTGATTAGGAATGAAGAATGAGCAACAATGGGAGACCCCTCCAAGTTCTAGCTCCCCCCCACTAGTGTAGAATTTGTTACTCAGCTAACCAGCCAATCAGAAAATAGTCCTAGACCTATTTTTTGGCAGGCAGGGTTTTCTCGGTGAGCCCTGCCAGGCGCCCGACAGCCCAAAACCTGTGCGTCGTCCGTTTTGCCTGAAAACTGGACCATACCGTAATACCGACGCTGCGAACGCAGTCGTGCGGTCAGAATCAGCTAGAAAAATAGCAGCAAAGAGTTATGGCTGCCCGAACTGAGGCAGTGCCTACGACAATCAGCGATGCCAAACAGGGCCATACAGCAAGAGACATAGACCCTAGGCACCGCATGATGCTACAGACGCAATGCCACAACCAGACACAGCGCTAGGTGCATGGAGACAACATCTGCAGTGGCAGTGACCGCCGGCGGCCCGATTGCCGAGGAGGCCTGCCGATGGAGCCGAACTCATCGCCAGAGGGAGGAGGCTCCAGCGAACGGTGAGTGGGCCTCAACGCGCGTCGGCTCCACCGAGCGACACTCCAGCAGCGTCAAGTCTCGCCGTCAGTCATCTGCACGCCGATGTACACAAGCCGGGAGGATACAACAGAGTACAATGAGAGATGCACGAAAAACAACACTCCCCCATGACTCACAGGCGTAGTGCACATGTGCGGGCAGAGACACAGTCAACGACCAAACTCCCCCAGGCCAAGCAGAAACGCAAGGAGGGATAGAGAGAGTCACTCACGGACGCACGCCGACTGAACTCACAGCCTTCTTGAACGAGTCGGGCTTCAGTGCCTTGGTCAAGAAGTCAGCCAATTGTCGTGCTGTCTCAACCCACACCATGCTGATGCTGCCGTCATGCAACAACGAACGCACATAGTGATACTCAACGTTGATGTGCTTTAAACGTGTGTGATGCACGCCGTCATTGTCGGCGATGGTCATGACACTCTCATTGTCACAATGCAACATGATCGATGCGACAGACTGACGCAATTCGGACAACAGACGGCGCAACCACACACTCTCACACACGCATGAACCAAGAGCAACGTACTCAGCCTCAGCAGTGCTGCGTGCAATGCAATCCTGCTTGCCACTCCGCCAGGACACAGCTGTGCCACCAATCAGAAAGATCCAGCCTGTGCGACTCTTGCCGTCGGGACTGCCGGCCCAGTCACTGTCGGTGTAGCCCACCACGACAACAAACGGCTGACGGCGGAACATGAGACCTCGCCGAGGAGTCGAGACGACATACCGCAATACTCGGATCGCGGCCTCGTAGTGGAGGTGACGCGGCTCCTGAGAAAACTAGGCCAGGAGGTTGACGGCGAACGCGATGTCTGGGCGCGTCATCGTCGCCAGGAACATCAGTGACCCGATGACTCGCAGGTACGTGGACACGTCAACTGGCTCCCCCACAACAGCTGGGTCAGGACTCTTCAGCTTCACCTGACCATTAGGTAACATGGGTGAGGATGCGCTCGGCACGAGTGGCAAGTCCTCCACAAAGCGGGTGGACACCGTCTGCACATAGGCGGCCTGGTGGATGTGCAAGACGCCCTAGGAGCGATCATGCTCGAGCTCCATGCCCAGGAAGATTCTGGCAGATCCGAGATCCTTCATTTGGTAGGCGACGTGTAGCAAGTCCTTGACACGCTGGATGGCAGCCGTGTCTAGCAACGGAATGAGGAGATCGTCGACGTAAACCAGAACAGTGGTGAAAGTCTGGCCTCGCGGACTGACAAACAGTGCGGGGTCAGCGGTGCTGCGCTGGAGCCCGCCACGAAGGAGCGTGATGCTTATTTCTCGGTTCCAGCCCCGAGGCGACTGCTTCAGGCCATAGAGGGCCTTTCGCAGTCGCTAGACTCTCTCAGCGCCATCGTCGAAGCCTGGGGGCTGCACCATGTAGAGCTCCTCACCCTCCAGTGAACCATTGAGAAAAGCGTTGCTCACATCCATCTGATGCAGCTCCAACCCATGCTGGGCAACCTGGCTGAAGGAGAACCGGCCAACTGGGGCAAAGATCTGGTCGTAGTCGACCCCAGGAATCTGGGCAAATCCCTTGGCTGTAAGGCGGGCTTTGTGCTTGTCCAAGGACCCGTCGGGCTTCCACTTGCGCCGAAAGACCCACTTGGTGCCGATGGCCTTCCGACCTGGAGGAAGGTCGACGAGGTTGTACACACGGTGTTGTCGGATAGCGACAAGCTCATCGGCGTAGGCAGCATCCCAATGTGCGGCCTCAGGAGAGGCTCGTGCCTCGCGTAGGGTGGCTGGGTCCTCCGGGCGTGTTGTGGAGCGGACTGAGAGAGCGTGTGCATCTCGAGTCCCAGGTGGGATGCGCGCGAGTGGAGCCAGGACAGCGTGCCGATACTCGTGATGAAGCATGACGTAGCCCAGTGTGGAGCCCGGGTGAAGGTCTGCAATGATGGCCGAGGTGGTCAAGCCGAGGGCCTTGGTGCCAGGGTCCCCACTCACGACCGTGGGAGTGGAGGAGACACGTGGGGCCACGGGGGGTCGAAGCGCCACGGAGCGCGGTGCGACGGTCTGCGCGCTCACCGACAGTCTGGGTCGGAGGCTACCGCCTGGGCCATGTGTGTAGCGTGGCAAGGCACGCAATGGAACAAAGTCCAACAGGCCAATGGAGGCGGACGGGGCTGCTGGCCCGGAGGGGCCAGCGGGCGCGACTGGAGCTGCTGGCCCGGAGGGGCCGGCGGACGCAACTGGGGCTGCCGATCCGGAGGGACTAGCGACGCGCCTGGGGCTGCCGGCCCGGAGGGACCGGCAGACGCGGCTGGGGCTGTCGGCCCAGAGGGACCAGCGGACGCGACTAGGACTGTCGGCTCAGAGGGACTAGTGGACACGACTGGGGCTGCCGGCCCGGAGGGACCAACGGACGCGAGTGGGGCTGCTGGCCCAAAGGGTCTAGCAGACGCGACTGGGGCTGCTGGCCCGGAGGGACTAGCAAACGCGACTGGGGCTGCCGGCTCAGAGGGAATGAGGGATGTATCACCCGGAAGCGGTAGGACGAAGGACGGACTCACCACTCCCCCACGCGACAAGATAGACACAGACGAGCCGGAGCAAATGAGGTCGTGAGGAAACAGGTCCTCGAAGAAGAGGGCATCCCGGGACTCGACGATGTAGTGCCAGGAGGGATCCCAGAAGTGCCAGGCCTTTAACTGACGAGAGACACCAAGGAAGGTATAGGGACGTCCGCGTGGGGCGAGCTTGCCGCCCTGATGCGGGGCGGGCAGCCACACAATGGCCACGCAGTCCCAGACGCGAGCCGGGCGGAGGTGAGCTCGCTAACCGCACCAATGCTGGTACGGCGTGGACTGGCGGGGAAAGGGACCATGGGGAATCCGGTTCCTGACCCAAGTCATGTAGGCCATGGCTTCAAAATAGAAGCCATCGCAGAGGCCGGACTCGACCCGCATGGTGCGGATGGCCTCGGCCATGGTACGGTTCCACCGTGCGGAGACACCGTTCTGGGCGGGCGTGTAGGGCGCGGATGTCTCATGGTGGATCCCGCGGGAGGCGAGAAAGGTTGTGGCCTCACCCATGTACTCACCACCGCGATCGGAGCGAAAGCGGCGACGAGAGCGGTCACACTCGCGCTCCGCAAGGACAAGCCAGTCCTGGATGGCTCGAGCGACATCGCTCTTTTGCCGAAGGCAGAAGACCCAACGGTAGCGAGAATAGTTATCAGTGAGGATGAAAACATAGCGGCCGTGCTCGCCGACAGATCAGTGGGGAGAGGGCCCATGATGTCGGAATAGACAAGGTAGAGAGGGGCGGACGCACGGGAGGAAGACAAAGGGACCGGTGCATCTTCCCCTGAGCGCAATCAATGCACTCATTGGGGCACGGGAGGGGTGAAGTCTCCGGGTCAAGGCCCTTGGCCGGCTGGGTGCGGACCATGCTGTCTACGGTGGCAGAGTGGACGTGGCAGAGGCGGCGTTGCAAAAGGCGAGTGTGCTGAGGAGAAAGCGTACTGGTGACAAACACATGGCATGTGGCGGCCGACGGAGAGGAGACGGAAGGAGAGGAGGAGAGGCGAGGTACATGCCACAGGTTGCCACGGGCGGTGGCATGCAGTACGACAAGACCAGACGGACGCAACGACACAGTGCCAACACCACGCGAGTGCACAACGTCCATGCTCATGCGGTCAAGGGCAGTGACGGACAGGATGCTGAGCTCAAGACCAGGGACGAAGAGGACATCGGTCAGAAAGACGTCACCGGAAGGACCACAGAAACGAACGACGCCAACACCATGGACAGGCAACACCTGTCCGGAGCCTGTCCGGACACCGGAGACATCGCCAATAGTACCGAGCATACTAAACGCACCACGAGAGGCCGTCATGTGATGCGTGGCCCCGGATTCGATGATCTAGGCAGGGTCCTGGACCAGGATCGCTAGATCGCTAACGGTCACATGGCAGCAAGCAAGGGACGCGGACGCGGTGGAAGGAGGCGCAAACCGAGACTGCCAATCGTCAAGCCGTGCAACGTCGTCATGGGAAGGGGTAGCAGAGGCCATGGGAAATAACGAGACAGACGAGGAAACGGGAAACGACCGTAGCTCAGTCTCAGTCATGCAGGGCTGGGCAGGAGAGTAGGAAGTGATGCAACTCGCACTTCCCTAGGAAGGAGGACGAGGCAGGCCGAGCTAGAGCGCGATGAACTGCTCCAACTGACGCTCATGGGAGGACAACCCGGGAGTGTAGACGGAGTGCGAGGTGATGGCGTCGGAGCCTGGGTAGAAGGAGGATTGTGCCGGCGCCGACTGCTGCGGCGCTGGTGTCGGTTGGACTGGCAAAGCAACCGGATTGGTGGAGCTGTTGGATGAGGCCGAAGTGTCAGAGTCGGCGACAGCTACGACGGCAGAGGCAAGACTGCGCTCCCGTTGACGATGCATGGTGGCGACGACACGTGCCTCGTCCGTCGGTAGAGGGCACGTGTACCACCCGTGCCCAGGCTGGCCACAGTTGTGGCAGACCAAGTCTCCACCGCTGGACCCGGTCGACGGCCGCTGCTGCTGCTGCTACTGACCCTTGCCTTTCTTGTTCCGACGATGAGGTAGGTGCGACGGGGGAGGCGACGGCCACGGAGGCGACGACAGGGGAGGCGAGAGCCTCCGTGCGCTGAAGGGGGGACTCCAGACGAGCTTCCTCAATCCGGAGGAAGAGCTCGTATGCCTAGGGCATGAGGGTACCCTGGGCCGCCATGGTGGAGAGGACGTCGTGAGAGTAGTGGACAAAGACGTCCGCATACGCGTCGGTGGCACCGCGCTTGATGGTGAGGAGTGCGGCCAGAGGGGGTGGGGCAGAGGTCCCCAGGCGACAAAGGATGTCCTCCGCCCGCTGCCAGTAGGAGGTGACCGTCTCGGTCTCCCCCATGTGTAGGTAGTTGAACTCCCGTAGCAGGCGGCTCGTCTCAGCCTCGCTGGACAGGCGATGGGGACGAGTGAGGACGTGCCGCGCGGGTGTAGAATCTGGGATGGCGCCAGCGGTGAAGTCGCCTAAGAAGGGCTCGAGGGCAAGGCGGGAAGCCGGAGGGGCGATAGGGACTAGAGCACGGACGGCACGACCAGCGTCATACAACTGGTCGACCAGGGTGGCATCATACGGCATGGTGTAGTATGCCCACAGGCCCTCACCCTGCGCCCAGATCCGGAAGTTGAGCTCCCAGCTCCGGAACTACTCGCCGGCCTGAAGCGGCGGCGGCGGCGTCTCAAAGTCCTTTTGCCTGTGGCCGGCGCCCAAAGTGGGGCCAAGGACGGAGGATACTGTCTGCCGCGGGCGCTAAGTCTGCTGTTGCGCCAGGTAGTGCGTGGCAGCAGACACAGCTGGGCTGGCGTGCCTTGGAGGGATGAAGGATGGCGACGCACTGGTGGCAGTCTAAGAGACCAACGGCTGTAGCGCCGCAAGCTACTGCGTCAGGGCGGCGAGCTGTTGCTGCAGAGCAGCGAGGAGGTCAGGGTTGCCGCCAACGACGCCAGAGGGCTGCTGCCGTTGCTACTGCTGCTGCTAATGTTGTTGCTGCTACTACTTCTGTTGTTGCTGCTAGTGCTTCTGCTACTGCTACTGTTGCTTCTACTATTACTACTGTTGCTCCTGCTGCTGCCGCTCCTCTTGCTGCTCCTGCTGTTGCTGCTGTTGCTGGTGCTGTTGCTGCTGTTGCTTCTTCTGCTGCTGCTGCTGTTGCTGCTGTTGCTGCTGTTGCTGCTACTGCTGCAGCCGCTGCAAGAAAGGGGGGTTGAGGGTCCCCCAACAGAGGAGGACCCCTCCCCAGTGGGGCTACCAGCCATGGTTTGATGCCCCTTGTTTTTTTTGTATGTGTGTTGCTGACGTCAGCAGTGACATCAGCTGAGGGTCGTGGACGTCCTGCCCACCCTTAGGTTTTCTTCCCCCTTCCCTTACCCCTTTTTTTTGCGAGTTGATGACATCAGTAGTGACGTCAGCAGTGGGATGCTGACATCGACAGTGGCAGTTGTTGGGGCCGCAGTTGCAGCTGCTGTTGCTACTGCTGCTGTTGCTGGTACAACTGCTGTTGCTACTGCTGCTGCAACAGCTGCTGCTGCTGCCGCTCCTGTTGTTGTTACTGCTGCTGTTGGTGCTACTGTTGCTGCTTCTGCCACTGCTGTAGCTGCTACTGCTGCTGCTGCTACTGCTGCTGCTGCTGCTATGGCTGCGGCTGCTGCTGCTATGGCTGTGGCTGCTGCTGCTGCTGCTGCTACGGCTGTAGTTGTAGCTACAACTGCTCCTGCTGCGGGCTGTTGCGGCTACTGTGGCTGCTGCAACAGCTAAGGCAGCTGTTGGGCCGCCGTAGCAAAGCTGGTGGGGTGGGGTTTTTTTTCTCTTTTTTTTCTTCTTTCGTCTATCACAGCGGGCAGCTGCCCGCTGTTTGTTGCAAGCAACAGGCTGCTCCTCGCTGGCAGCGGGCTGCTGCTCGCTGGCAGCAAGCTGTTGCTCGCTTGCAGTAGTGGGCTGCTGCTCGCTGCTCGCTCACTACGGGCTACGAGCAGCAGCAGCCGCTGTTGGCTGCTGCCGGCAGCTGCTCGCTGCTGCTGCTGCTATAGCTGGCTACTCCTGCGGATTGCTACTACGGCTGCTGCAACCTGCTGCTACTGCTGCATGCTGCTGCAGCTGTTGCTTGCTGCCACTGCTGCTCATTACTGCTGCGGGCTGCTGCTGCTGGCTGCTACGGGCTGCTGCTGCTGTGAGCTGCTGCTGTGGGCTGTAAAGAACTGCTGCTTCTGCCTACTACTGCTGCTGCATGCAGCAATTGCTGGCTGTTGTTGCCAATGCTCGCTGCCGTTGCTTGCGGCTGCCGCTGCTGCAGACTGCTGTTCCTGCGTGCTGGTGCCAATCACTGCACCTGGGTGAAGTTGCAGCGTGAATCGTCGCCCGCATGTGTCGGACGCGGCCTGCCGCTCACCTCTTTGCGTCACGTGTGGGGGTCAGCGCTGCCGAAAACATTTCGGCTGCATTTCCCCTGGCCCAGTGGCGGTAGGAAAAATCTGACACCGCCACCAGGCGGGTCAACGCTGCCGGAAAAGATCCGGTAGCATTTTCCCTGCACTGGCGCGTATGGGGGTCCGTCGGCGTTGTCTGGCACCTGTACGCCAGTCTTTTGCTGCTACTATTACGCTCTGGTCTGATACCAAGGTGGAAAACCTAGGCAGCAGGTTGGGGCTACGGCGTTGTTGATGCAGCATCCGGGCTTCCACGCTCGTTGCTTAAGTCTGCTGCCCCCTCAGTCTGCTGCTCTAGATTCTAAGTCTGGAAGCTCTGGATTTGTTACTCACAAACGCGCGCTCAAGTGTTAGCACCAGAAAGCAGCTGAAAACTGAAAGTGACTGATTAGGAATGAAGAATGAGCAACAATGGGAGACCCCTCCAAGTTCTAGCTCCCCCCCACTAGTGTAGAACTTGTTACTCAGCTAACCAGCCAATCAGAAAATAGTCCTAGACCTATTTTCTGGCAGGCAGGGTTTTCTCGGTGAGCCCTGCCAGACGCCCGACAGCCCAAAACCCGGGCGTCGTCCGGTTTGCCTGAAAACTGGATCATACCATGATACCGATGCTGCGAACGCAGTCGTGCGGTCAGAATCAACTAGAAAAATAGCAGCAAAGAGTTATGGCTGCCCGAACCCATGCAGTGCCTACGACAGCCAGCGATGCCGAACAGTGCCATACAGCAGGAGACATGGACCCTAGGCACCGCATGATGCTGGATACGCAATGCCACAACCCGACACAACGCTAGGTGCGTGCAAACAACATCTGCAGTGGCAGTGACCGCCGGCGGCCCGACCGCCGAGGAGGCCTGCCGATGGAGCTGAGCGCATCGCCAGAGGGAGGAGGCTCCAACGAACGGTGAGTGGGCCTCAGCGTGCGTTGACTCCATGGAGCGACACTCCGGGAGCGTCAAGTCTCGCCGTCAGTCATCTACACGCCGATGTACACAAGCCGGGAGGACACAACAGAGTGCTAAAATAGGTCTAGGGCATCCTGGCCCATGCACGAAAAGACATGAGCTCTGGTGGTGAGCGGGAGAAATGCAGCACCAAAATTTGGCTAAGTCTGGAACGAATGAGTTAAGAATCAAGGAGAGGAGTACAATGAGCCCTACGACGAGCTTATGTACTGGGGACTGGCGACTAGCCCACCAGGCCCCGTCATCCCCGTCGCACCAAAAGGCACGGACGGGGAATACACATGTCCCAGAACATGAAACGACACACTGGAGGTCTCCCGAGGCACCGGAACAGCCAACCGTGTGCCCGGGTCTCGACCGACAAGAAAATATCCAATATACCCCAAACACAACCAGACTCTACGGTGACACACTAGCATCACCGGCTAGCCAAGCTAGGCAGGTTTAGGCCTCCCGAGAGACAGAAATGCTAGGCAGCAAGTTGGGGCAACAGCGTTATTGATGCAGCGTGCGGGCTTCCACGCTAGTTGCTTAAGTCAGCTGCCCCCTCAGTCTGCTCCTCTAGAGACTAAGTCTGGAAGCTCTGGGTTTGTTACTCAAAAGTGCGCGAGCCTGTGTTAGCGCCAGAAAGCAGCTGGAAACTGAAAGTAACTGATTAGCAATCAAGAATGAGCAACAATGGGAGACCCCTCCAAGTTCTAGCTCCCCCCCACTAGTGTAGAAGTTGTTACTCAGCTAACCAGCCAATCAGAAAATAGCTCTGGTCCTATTTTCTGGCAGGCAAGGTTTTCTCGGTGAGCCTTGCCAGACGCCCAACAGCCCAAAACCCAGGCGTCGTCCGTTTTGCCTGAAAACTGGACCATACCATAATACAGACGGTGCGAACGCAGTCGTGCGGTCAGAATCAGCTAGAAAAGTAGTAGCAAAGAGTTATGGCTGCCCAAACCCGGGTAGTGCCTACGGTGGTCCATGACGCCAAACAGGGCCATGTAGCATGCAACAAGGACCCTAGGCAGAGCATGACGATGCAGACGCGATGGGACGCGCTGGACGCATGCAGACAGCAACTGCGGTGGCAGTGACCGCCGGCAGCACGATTGCCGAGGAGACCTGCCGATGGAGCTGAGCATGTCGCCGGAGTGAGGAGGCTTCAGTGAACTGCGAGTAGACCTCAGCGTGCGTCGGCTCCACCGGATGACACTCCATCAGCGTCGAGTCTCGCCGTCAGTCATCTGCACGCCGATGTACACAAGACGGGAGGACACAACAGAGCACAATGAGAGATGTGCAAAAACCAACACTCCCCCATGACTCACAGGCGTAGTGTACATGGGCGGGCAGAGAAACGGTCAACATCCAGACTCCCCCAAGGTACGCAGAGACGCAGGCAGAGACAGAGGGCAACTCATGGACGCACGCCGACTGAACTCACAGCCTTCTTGAACGAATCCCGCTTCAGTGCCTTGGTCAGGAAGTCAGCCAGTTGCCGTGCTGTTTTAACCCATACGATGCTGATGCTGCCGTCATGCAACAACGAACGCACATAGTGATACTCAACATTGATGTGCTTTGTGCGTGTGTGATACACACCGTCATTGTCGGTGATGGCCATGGCACTCTCATTGTCACAATGCAAGGTGATGGATGCGACAGACTGACACAACTCGGACAACAGACGACACAACCACACACTCTTGCACGCGCCTAAGCCAAGGGCCACGTACTCAGCCTCAGCAGTGCTACGTGCAATGCACCCCTGCTTGCCACTACGCCAGGACACAGATGTGCCGCCGATCAGAAAGATCCAGCACGTGCGACTCTTATTGTCTGGACTGCCGGCCCAGTCACTGTCGGTGTAGCCCACTACGACGACCGACGGCTGACGGCGGAACATGAGACCTCGTCGAGGGGTCGAGACGACATAGCGCAGCACTCGGATCGCGGCCTCGAAGTGGAGGTGACGCGGCTCTTGAGAGAACTGGGCCAGGAGGTTGACGGCGAACGCGATGTCTGGACGCGTCGTCGTCGCCAGGAACATCAGTGACCCAATGACCCGCAGATACGTGGTCACATCAACTGGCTCCCCCACAACAGCTGGGTCAGGACTCTTCAGCTTCGCCTGGCCATCGGGTGACATGGGTGAAGATGCGCTAGGCACGAGGGGCAGGTCCTCGGCGAAGCGAGTGGACAGGTTCTGCACACAGGCATTCTGGTGGACGTACAGGATGCCCTGGTAGCGATCATGCTCGAGCTCCATGCCCAGGAAGACTCGGGCAGACCCGAGATCCTTCATCTGGTAGGCGGCGTGCAGCAAGTCCTTGACACGCTGGATGGCGGCCGTGTCTGGCGACACAATGAGGAGATCGTCGACGTAGACCAGAACTGTGGCGAAGGTCTGACCTCGTGGGCTGACGAACAGGGCGGGGTCAGCGGTGCTGCGCTGGAGGCCGCCACGGAGAATCGTGCTGCTGATCTCTTGGTTCCAGCACCGAGGCGACTGCTTCAGGCCATAGAGGGCCTTCCGCTGCCGCCAAACTCTCCCACTGCCGTCGTCGAAGCCTGGGGGCTGCACCATGTAGAGCTCCTCACCCTCCAATGAGCCATCGAGGAACGCGTTGCTCACGTCCATCTGATGCAGCTCCCACCCGTGCTGGGCAACCAGACTGAAGAGCGCCCGACTAGTGGAGAACCGACTGACTGGGGCGAAGATCTGGTAGTAATCGACCCCAGGGACCTGAGCAAACCCCTTTGCTGTGAGGTGGGCCTTGTACTTGTCCAAGGATCCGTCAGGCTTCCACTTACGCCGAAGGACCCACTTGGCACCAATGGCCTTCCGACCTGGAGGGAGGTCGACGAGGTCATACACGTGGTGCTGCCGGATAGCAACGAGCTCCTCGGCGCAGGCAGCATCCCAATGTGCGGCCTCACGGGAGGCTCGAGCCTCGTGTAGGGTGGCTGGGTCCTCTGGGCGCGCTGTGGACCGGACTGAGAGGGCGTGTGCATCACGTGCCCCAGGTGGGATGCGGGCGAGTGCAGCCACAACAGCATGCCGATGCTCGTGATGAAGCATGGCATAGCCTAGTGCAGAGCCCGGATGAAGATCTGCGATGATGGCGGAAGTGGTCAGGCCGAGAGCTTTCATGCCAGGGTCCCCACTCACGACCGTGTGAGTGGAGGAGACACGTGGAGCCACAGGGGGTCGAGGCGCCACGGGATGCGGTGCGACGGTTTGCGCGCTCACTGTCGGCCGAGGTCGGAGGCTGCCGCCTGGGCCACGTGTGTAGCACGGTCGGGCAGGAGATGGCCCTGAGTCTGACGGGCCGACGGAGGCGGACGGGGCTACTGGCCCAGAGGAGCTAGCGGACGCGACTGGGGCTGTCGGCCCGGAGAAGCCAGCAGATGTGACAGGCGCTGCTGGCCCGGAGGGGCCAGTCGGCCCGGAGGAGCCAGCAAACACGACAGGCGCTGCTGGGCCGGAGGGGCCAGTGGACGCGACTGGGGCCTGCCGGTCCGGAGGGGCCAGTGGACGCGACTGGGGCTGCCGGCCCGGACGGGCCAGCGGACGCAACTGGGCAGCTGGTGCGGAGGGGCCAGCGGATGCGACTGGGGCTGCCTGCCCGGAGGGGCCAACGGACGCGACTGGGGCAGCTGGTCCGGAGGGGCCAGCGGACGCGACAGGAGCTGCGGGCCCAGAGGGGCTAGCGGACGCGACTGGGGCTGTCGGCCCCGAGGGGCCATCGAAAGCGATTGGGGCTGCCGGCCCAGAGGGGCCAGCGGACACGACAGGCGCTGCTGGCCCGGAGGGGCCAGCGAACGCGACTGGGGCAGCTGGTCCGGAGGGGCTAGCAGACGCGACGGGGGCAGCTGGCTCGGAGAGGGCCAGTGAACCCGGCTGGGACTGTTGGCCCGGGGGGGCTGGAGGACGCGACAGGGGCTACCAGCTCGGAGGGACAGAGTGATGTGTCACCCGGAAGCGACAGGACGGAGGACGGACTCACCAATCCCCCATGCTACGGGAGGGATACGGACGAGCCGGAGCGGATGAGGTTGCGGGGAAACATGTCCTCGAAGAAGAGGGCATCTCGGGACTCGACGATGCAATGTCGGGATGGGTCCCAGAAGCGCCAGGCCTTGGACTGATGAGACACACCAAAGAAGGTGCAGGGGCGTCCGCGGGGGGCGAGCTTGCCGCCCTGCTGTGGGGCGGGCAGCCACACAATGGCCACGCAACCCCAGACGCGAGCCGGGCGGAGGTCAGCGCGCCGACCGCACCAGTGCTCGTATGGCGTGGACTGGCGGGGAAGGGGACCGTGGGGAACCCGGTTCCAGACCCAGGTCATGTAGGCCATGGCTTCAAAATAGAAGCCATCGGAGAGACCGGACTCGACCCGCATGGTGCGAACGGCGTCGGCCATGGTATGGTTCCACCGCTCGGAGACACCGTTCTGGGCGGGTGTGTAGGGCGCAGACGTCTCATGGTGGATCCCGTGGGAGGCAAGAAAGGTCGTGGCCTCACCCATGTACTCTCTACCGCGATCGGAGCGAAAGCGGCGAAGAGGACGGCCACACTCGCGCTCCGTGAGGACAAGCCAGTCGTGAATGGCTCGGGCGACATCGCTCTTCTGCCGAAGGCAGAAGACCCAACGGTAGCGAGAATAGTCGTCCGTAGGGGTGAGGACATAGCGGCCATGCTCACCGACCGACTCGGTGGGGAGAGGGCCCATGACATCCGAGTGGACAAGGTCGAGAGGGGCGGACGCACGGGAGGAAGACAAGGGGTACGTGGACCGGTGCATCTTCCCCTGAGCGCAGTCAATGCACTCAGTGGGGCACGGGAGAGGGAAAGTCTCCGGGTCAAGGCCCTTGGCCGGCTGGGTGCNGAGAGGGCCCATGACATCCGAGTGGACAAGGTCGAGAGGGGCGGACGCACGGGAGGAAGACAAGGGGTACGTGGACCGGTGCATCTTCCCCTGAGCGCAGTCAATGCACTCAGTGGGGCACGGGAGAGGGAAAGTCTCCGGGTCAAGGTCCTTGGCCGGCGAGGTGCAGAGCATGCTCTCTACGGCGGCAGAGTGGACGTGGCAAAGGCGGCGGTGCAAGAGGCGGGTGTGCTGAGGAGAAAGCGTTCTGGTGACAAACACATGGCCTGTGGAAGCCGACGGGGAGGAGACGGGAGGAGAAGAGGAGAGGCGAGGAACGTGCCACAGGTTGCCACGGGCGGTGGCGTGCAGTATGACAAGACCAGACGTACGCAACGACACAGTGCCAACGCCACGCGAGTGCACAACATCCATGCTCATGCGGTCAAGGGCAGTCACGGACAGGAGGCTGAGCTCAAGACCAGGGACGAAGAGGACAGCGGTCAGAAAGACGTCACCGGCAGGGCCACAGAAACGAACGACGCCAACACCACGGACAGACAACACTTGTCCGGAACCCGTCCGGACACGGGAGACATCGCCTACAGGACCGAGCATACTGAAGGCCTCACAAGAGGCCGTCATGTGATGCGTGGCCCCGGAGTCGATGATTCAGGTCTCAGCAGGGTCCTGGACAGGGGCCGCCAGATCGCTCACGGTCACATGGCAGCAAGCAAGGGACGCGGACACGGTGGAAGGAGGCGCGAAACGAGACTGCCAATCGTCAAGCCACGCAATGTCGTCAAGGAGTGGGGTGGAGGAGACCACGGGAGACGATGAGACAGACGAGGAAACGGGACATGACTGCAGCTCAGTCTCAGTCATGCAGGGCTGGGCAGGAGGGCAGGAGGTGACGCAACTCGCACTTCCCTAGGGAGGAGGACGAGGTAGGCTAAGCTGGAGCGCGATGAACTACTCCAGCTGATGCTCACAGGAGGACGGCTCAGGAGTGTAGACGGAGTGCGGAGTGATGGCGCCGGAGCCCGGGTAGTGGGAGGACTGAGCCGGCGAAGGAAGCGGAGGCACCGACGGTTGTGGGTAGTACTACCACGGCGCGGGTGTCTGCGGGACAGGCGGAGCTATCGGAGTGGCAGAGCTACTGGACGAGGTCGGAGTGTCAGGGCCAGCAGCAACGACGGCGGCAGAGGCGAGACGGCGCTCCCGCTGGCGATGCATGGTGGCGATGACGCGCGCCTCGTCCGTCGAGAGAGGGCACGTGTACCACCCGTGCCCGGACTGGCCACAGTTGTGGCAGACCGAGCCACTGCCGCTGGACCCCGTCGACGACTGCTGCTGCTGCTGTTGCGATGGACCCTTGCTTTTCTTGTTCCGGCTTCTCTTCTTCTTCCCCGAAGACGATGAGGTAGCTACGGCGGGGGAGGCGACGGCCACGGAGGCAACGGCAGGGGAGGCGACAGCAGGGGATGCAAGGGCCTCCGTGCGATGGAGCTGGGACTCCTGGCGAGCTTCCTCAATGTGGAGGAAGAGCTCATATGCCCAGGGCATGAGGGTGCCCTGGGCCTCCATGGTGGAGAGGACGTCCTGGGGGTAGTGTACGAAGACGTCTGCGTACGCGCTGGTGGCGCCGCACTTGATGGTGAGGAGCGCGGACAGAGGGGGTGGAGCAGATTTGCCGAGTCGACGAAGGATGTCCTCCGCCCGCTGCCAGTAGGAAGTGACCGTCTCAATCTCCCCCATGTGCAGGGAGTTGAACTCCCAGAGCAGACGGCTGATCTCAGCGTCGTTGGATAGGCGATGGGGCCTGGTGAGGACGTGCCATGTGGCTACAGGGTCTGGGATGTCGCCAGCGGTGAAGTCGCCAAGGAAGGGCTCCAGGGCAAGGCGCGAAGCTGGAGGGGCAACTGGGACAAGGGCACGGACGGCGCGACCGGTGTCATACAGCTGATCGGCCTGGGTGGAGTCGTAAGGGAGGGTGTAGTAGGCCCACAGGCCCTCACCCTGCGCCCAGATCCGGAAGCTGAGCTCCCAGCTCTGGAACTGCTCGCCGGCCTGAAGCGGTGGCGGCGGCGTCTCAAAGTCCTTTTGCTTGCGGCCGGCACCCAGAGTGGGCCCAAGGACGAAGGTCACTGTTTGCCGCTGGCGCTGGTTCTGTTGCTGTGCCAGGTAGTATGTGGCAGCAGACACAGCGGGGCTGGCGTGCCCTGGAGGGATGAACGACGGCAGCACACTGGTGGCAGTCTGGGAGGCGACTGGCTGTAGCACTGCAAGCTGCTGCGTCAAGGCGGCGAGCTGTTGCTGAAGAGCAACAAGGGGATCAGGGTTGCCGCCAACGACATCAGTGGGCTGCTGCTGCTGGTTCTGCTGGTGTTGCTGCTGCTGCTGCTTCTTCTTCGGCTGCTGCTACTGCGGCGGCGGCGGCTGCTGTTGCTGCAGCGGCGGCGACTGCTGCTGTTGCGGCGGCTGCTGTTGCTGCTGCTGCTGCTGCTACTTTGGCTGCTACTGCTGCGGCGGCAGCTGCTGCTGCTGCTGCGGCGGCGGCGGCTGCTGCTGCTGCGGCGGCGGCGGCTGCTGTTGCGGCGGCGGCGACTGCTGCTGCTGCAGTCGCTGCAAGAAAGGAGGGGTAGGGGTCCCCCCAACAGAGGATCCCTCCTCACCGAGACTACCAGCCATGGTTTAGTGTCCCTTGTTTTTTTTGTGCGCTGCTGATGTCAGTAGTGACGTCAGCCGAGGATGGCTGACGTCAGCAGAGGCTACTGCATGTGTGCAGTGCTATTGTGTTGCCCCCTGTTTTGTTTTTTTATTGTTGTTGTTGATGACGTCAGTAGTGACGGAAGCAGTGACGTTAGTGGACGGCCGCTGACGTCAGCAGCGGTTGATGCAGCCGCCGCTGTGGGGCTGCAACCGCGGTTAATGGTACTGCCGCCGCTACTGCTGCGGCTGCTATTGCTGCTGCTGTTGCTGTTGCCGTGGTGGCTGCTGCTGATGCCGCTGTTGTTGCTGCTGCAGCTGCTGCTACGATTATTGTGACCGCTGCTGCTGCTGCTGCTGTGGCTACGGCTGCAGCTGCTACTGTTGCTGCTGCTGCTTGCTGCGGCTGCAGCTGCGGCTGCTGCTACGGCTGCTGCGGCCACTGCTGCCGTTGCTGCTGCCACTGCTGCTGCTGCGGCTGCGGCTGCGGCTGCTGCTGCTGCTGCGGCTGCAGCTGCTGTGGCTGCGGCTGCGGCTGCGACTGCTATAGCAGCTTCGGCTGCTGCTGCGGCTGTTGCGGCTGCTGTTGCGGCTATTGCTGCTGCTGCCGCGCCTGCAGCAAACAAGGGGGGGGTCCCTGGGCGTTTTTTTTTGTGTTTCTCTTGCTCGTCGCTGCGAGCTCGCTGCTCACTGCGAGCGACGAGCTGCGAGCAGCGAGCTCGCTGCTTGCTGCTCGCTGCTCGCTGCGGGCAGCGAGCTCGCTGCCAGCAGCTCGTTGCTCGTAGCGAGCAGCGAGCTGCGTGCAGCTGTGACTGCTGCTGCTGCGGCTGTTGCTGCAGCCGCTACTGTTGTTGCTGCTGCGGCTGGCTGCTGCTGCTACCGCCGGCTGCAGCTACTGCGAGCTGTTGCGCGCTCCTGCTGCTGCCGACTACTACTCGCTGCCGCTGCTACCGCTGCCGGCTGCTGCTGCTACGGGCTGCTGCTGCTGCGAGCTACTGCTGCTGCCAGCTGCTGCTGTGTGCTGCTGCTGCTGGCCGCTGCTGCCACTGCTCGCTACTCCGGCAAGTTGCTGCTGCTGCTGCTGGCTGCTGCTGTCAGTCACACCTGGAGGATGTCGTCGCGTGCGTCGTCGCCAGCAAGGGCCTGACGTGGCCGGCCGCTGACCTCCTCGCGTCAAGCGTGGGGTCAGTGTTGACGGAAAAAATCTGGCAGCATTTCCCCTGCCCCAGTGGCCGTGGGAAAAATTCTGACGCCGCCGCCAGGCGGGTCAATGCTGCCGGAAAAAATCCGGCAGCATTTCCCCTGCACTGGCGCGTATGGAGGTCCGCCGGCGTTGTCTGGCACTTGTACGTCAGTCTTCTGCTACTACTGCTACGCTCTGGCTCTGATACCAAGACAAAAATGCTACGCGGCAGGTTGGGGCAGCAGCGTTGTTGATGCAGCGTGCGGGCTTCCACGCTAGTTGCTTAAGTCAGCTGCCCCCTCTGAGAAACTGCTAGGAAGCTTCCTAGCCTTGCTGCTGCTGACGTGGCGACACTGTCCACTCAGCTGACGCACTAGCAAGCAGGCAGGTGCAAGAAACAGCAAGGATCAGGCTAGGGAGACGTGCAAAGTCTCATAAGCTTCAATAGCTTAGTAAATGCAGAGAGAAATGACAACTGACAGGTCCAGGGCATAAATACCTGCCGCGGCGCACGGCGGGTGTCGCACGCGGCAGTCCAAGAGCTGTCCTAAAACNCACAGCAAGGAGTCCCGGTGACATCTGGGGCTCTGGAACAGTGGTCGGTCAGCTCCAGACGGGTAGTCCGCCGCCTGTCGTCGCGCCGGTGTCACCAGGGCCGCCTGCCTCAGGGATCTGCACGAGTATGGACACGGCCGAGTGGTCACAGTAAATTGTACAGGAACGGCACAAAGCACAACACTCCCCCATGACCCGATGGTACGCATGTCCATACGCGTGCAGCACTGGTACAACCACATAGTGAATGACACAGACAGATGAGACCACAACGTACATCCCCCACTCAACCACTGTCACGCACGGGGCGAAGCCCAACAGAACGAATGGCCACCAAGAACTTTCCGCGTGCAAGTGCCTTCGTCAAGAAATCAGCTCGCTGCAAGTCACTGCCAACCCACATGATGGAGATCACGCGTCGCTCCACCAGATCACGAACGAAGTGATGCTCAACCGCAATGTGCTTTGTGCGAGCATGAGAAACGCCAGAGTTCTCCGCAATGGCGAGAGCACTCTGGTTGTCGCAACGCAGCACAATGGCAGGTACTGACTGCCCAAGCTCAAGAAACAGGCGTAGCAGCCAAACTGCCTCAGCAGCTCCTGCCCCCAAAGCCACGTACTCTGCCTCCGACGAGCTACGTGCGATGCAGCCCTGCTTCCCGCTTCGCCAAGAAAAAGCGCTACCACCGAGCAGAAACACGTAGCCAGTGCGACTGCGCCCGTCAGGGCTCCAAGCCCAGTCGCTGTCAGTGTAGCCGTCAAGGACCACCGAACACTGCCGACGAAAGCAGAGTCCGATTACGGCGTGGAAACCACGTACCGTACCACTCGCACAGCCGCATGAAGGGCTCTCGCACGTGGAGCCTGCGAGAACTGAGCGAGGAGGTTGACGGCGAACGCGATATCGGGGCGCGTGGTCGTCGCCAGGTACATCAGAGATCCGATAAGACGGAGGTACAAGGTCACGTCCACTGTCTCCCCCAGCTGTGTAGGGTCATCCACCTTCAGGGCATCCTGCCCATCAGGTGTGATGGGTGTGGAAGCAGTGGGCACTACACCAAGGAGATCGCTAAAGCGCTCCCCCACGACTCGTGCATATCTGGCCTGATGCAGCAACAGTGTCCGGTGCCTGCGATCACGTACAATCTCCATACCGAGAAACACCGATGCAGGACCGAGGTCCTTCATCCTGTAGGCGGTCTGCAAGACAGCCTTGGCCTCCTTCACGGCCTCCAGGGACGGAGACGCAATCAGAAGGTCATCAACATAGACCAGGATCGCGGTGAGGCGCTCGGGTGTCGGCAGGATGAACAGCGAGGGGTCAGCCTCGCTCTGTACGTATCCTGCACGAGTCAAGGTGCCCGTGATCTCCCGGTTCCAACACCGTGGAGACTGCTTGAGGCCGTACAAGGACTTGCGCAAGCGCCAGACCTTGTCACCGTCCTCAAAGCCTGGTGGCTGAGCCACGTAGATCTCCTCATCCAGAGAGCCATGGAGGAACGCGTTGTTCACATCCATCTGGTGTAGTTCCCAGTCATGCTGAGCCACTACACCGAACAGAGCTCGAGCTGAAGTCATGCGGCCGACAGGGGCAAAGGTGTCAGTGTAGTCAACTCCCTCAATCTGAGAGAACCCCTTGACGACCAAGCGGGCCTTGTAGCGTTCCAGTGAGCCATCAGGCTTCACCTTCTTACGAAAGACCCACTTGACCTGAATCGCCTTCCTCCCAGGGGGAAGATCGACCAGCTCATAGACTCCGTGCTCTCGGATAGCGCGAAGATCATCCTCGCAAGCAGCTCGCCAGGCATCAGAATCCTGCGCAGAGAGAGCCTCCCTCAATGTGCCCGGATCAGGGGCCAGAGAGGGAGAACTCTGCGTGGCAAGTGCAGACGCCACAGTGTCAGGCCTGACAGTCATGAGGTCGGCTGCTGCGTCACAGGCGATATGAAACTCGCGAGTGACCAGATCGTGCCCGATGGGGCATGCTGGGTGTACCTCTGAAAGCTCAGTGCGGGCACTCAGGCCTAGTGCCTCTGTGCCTGGATCACCGCTCGCGATGCTGCGAGTGGGGCGCCTGGGTCCAGGACCCGACACCCGCTGAGCTCCGGAATCCAGTGGTCGGAGGCGACCACCAGGCTCACGAGAGTAACCGGAGGTCGAGGGACGCGCAGCAGGCGCAGGGACG
>SZWC01002523.1:115676-132627 GCA_023375785.1 Penium margaritaceum | reverse complement strand
CCCCCCCCCCCCCCCTCGCTTTTTAGCTTCGACGTCCGCGCGCATTCGCAAACGTAGGCCGGTGACGATGGTAATAGCCGTCGATCACATGATCGACGTCTCACAGGTTTTTCACAAGGCTCCCAACCGTTGTGTGCAGCGCCATAGCCGTTCCACTTGACCAGATACTTGGTCTTTTTTCCACGGCTTCGATGTCTGAGGATGTCTTCAATCACATACTCCGAATCCCCCTCCACTTGTACAGGAAGTAGAGGAGTTATGTCTCTGCCAGGAAATTCCGTACTGGAGTCCCCATAGTGCTTGTGTTTGCTGATGTAAAAGACAGGATGGATCGCCATGCTGTCATGCAAGCGAAGTCGTGCGACGACAAGGGTTTGCATTCACTCGATCACAAACAGTCCCAACCATTAGAGTTTGGAGTGTTGCAAACTCTTGTCCTCGTAATTTTTTGTTTGCTGAGTTGATGAGGATGCAATCGCGACCGCTGAACACGTCATCACTATAATTTCAATCAGTTGTTCGCTTCATAGCTGCTTCAGTCTTTGCGAGGGTCTGTAGTGTTTCCTCCCAAATGCTTGTCAAGTCCTTGTAGTGGATGTCGACCGTGGGGATGCTTCTTTGACTTTGTAATCTCGCGAGTGGTGGGAATTTTACTGTAAACCACTTCAAAGGGGATTTTACCCACTACAAAAGAGGTGGTGGACTTGTATGCAAGTTTGGCGGTTGGTAGTTTAGCCAACCAATTGGTGCCGTGTGGTTCGCATAATGTGCAGATGAGTTGTTTAAGCATCTGTTGGGCCCAGTCGGTGTGCCTGTTGGTCTAAGGATTGAACACCATTTATAGCTGGATATGAATACCTGTAACGGATTCGACGGAATCCTTGACCGACTAGGCCAAAACCGCGGTGCTTGAGGGTCTTCGACCCTCAAACCATCACGTCTCACCGCCCATAGTCCCAGGTGACCCCGCTCGAGCCACGTGGCTCCTTCGACCAGTCGGCGTGGCACTGCCACGCTACACTCCCCCACACTAGGAGTGAGAGCCGCCTCGGCATCTCCGGTAATCCCGACGTGGGATTCGAGCCCTGGAGCTCTATTACCAATGTAACGGATTCGACGGAATCCTTGACCGACTAGGCCAAAACCGCGGCGTTTGAGGGTCTCCGACCCTCAAACCATCCCGTCTCACCGCCCACAGTCCCAGGTGACCCCGCTCGAGCCACGTGGCTCCTTCGACCGGTCGGCGTGGCACTGCCACGCTACAATACCGTAACATGTCATGAATTTGCGCCAGAAATGTTTAGTAAAGCGGCGGCCTCTGTCGCTGATGATGGTACTTGGTACACCATGTAGTTGCACAATCTGGTTAAGAAATAGCCGCACTGCTCGTTCTTCGGTGACTGTGGTCGTTGTAAGGAAGAAGTGTGAAATGTTTTAAGATCCGTCGCTAATAGGGATCACCCAACCAAAATCTGGTCTTTTTGAAACCGCCTGACTCCTCGTAACCCTTCGCAATCAGTGTCGTGAGGTACGGGTCTTGTTTAACGAGTAACGTGTTCATCAAAACAATTAGATCTGGTCACCGACTAAGAGCATCCACTAGATTAGTTTTTCCAGGCCAGTACTCGATGTCGTAGTCGAAGTTAGACTGGAGGAACTCCATCCATTGAGTTCGTTGATGTCTCATATTGGGCAAAGTCTTGAAATATTTCAACACGTGGTGGTCGGTGCAAACAACGCATTGTCGTATTCCTTTAGCACCGCCACATCTTGAATGCGTGCACAAGTATCAACATTTCTTTCTCGTGCACCATGTAGTTGAGATCCGGCCCGCGTGACTTTTGCGACATGTAAGCAACCAGTTGTTCTCCAACGTCGTTGTCTTGGAGGATTACAGATCGAATGGCTCGATCAGACACATTGGTGGCCATGAAGTAGTCCACCATTGGATCTTTCAATCGTAAGGCTGGTGTAGAGGTCGAAGCGGTTATGAATGAGTTGAACACTTCTTGTTGTCTGTCCCCCCCAATTCCACTCGGTGGTTTTGCGAGATAGATCAGAGAGAGGTGCTGACACTCAAGCATAGTGGTGGTCGGTGCAAACGACGCATTGTCGTATTCCTTTAGCACCGCCACATCTTGAATGCGTGCACAAGTATCAATATTTCTTTCTCGTGCACCACGTAGTTGACATCCGGCCCGCATGACTTTTGCGACATGTAAGCAACCAGTTGTTCTCCAACGTCGTTGTCTTGGAGGAGAACAGATCAAATGGCTCAATCAGACGCATTGCTGGCCATGATGTAGTCCACCATTGGATCCGTCAATCGTAAGGCTGGTGTAGAGGTCGAAGCGGTTATGAATGAGTTGAACGCTTCTTGTTTTCTGTCCCCCCAATTCCACTTGGTGGTTTTGTGGGATAGATCAGAGAGAGGCTCAAGCATAGTCCTTTACAAATCAACGGTAGCAGCTGCAGAAGCCCACACATTCTTGGATATCCCGAAAATTTGTGGATGTCGGCTAATTAGCGATTGTGTCCACTCTTTTGGGTCCAAAGTGATTCATCTGCTGCAAATGATGTGGCCCAAAAAGTCATTCGAACCGCAACCGAAGTCGCATTTTGATTGTTTTCCTAGAAATTTCCCTCTTTGTAAAACTTTGAGAACTTCATGAAGATCTTCATTTTGCTCCTCCGAGTTGCGACTGTACACCAGGATGTCGTCAAGGTACACAACAATAAAGTCGTTGAGGTACAAGCAAAAGATGTTGGTCATGGCCGCCATAAATTTTGAGAGGGCGTTTGTGAGTCTAAAGGACATGATCATGAACTCCAAGTGCTTGTATCTGGTGTAGAATGCTGTCTTCTTAGCGTTTTTACCAGATACGTAGATCTAATGATAGCTGCCACGTATGTAAACTTTATCATGGGCCCGCTTCTTCATGACACCTTTGGGGAGGGTTGGTTTTTTTCTCCTTTTCCGCACTGATGAATTTTCGCACATGCATTGGGTCATTGACCTTGGGCAAAAGGCGTGATGTCTATCCCAAATTCGAGTCATGGCTTCCTTAGGCTGAACTCACTTATGGCCGCCGTTTTTTTACTTTCTGTTGGGATCGCGGCGGCGAGTCTATGGGGCCTATTGTGTGCATTATGTCCTCACGCAGTGTGTGTATGGAGCCTTCGACCCCTTACACACCCCAAGAAAATGGTGTTTATGAGTGCTAAAACCACAGACTTGCAAATGGCGTCTGCATGCTTTGCACTGCTTAGGACTTGTCTTAGCTTTTGTCCTTGGAGGCCATGTCCTACACGACAAGGATCTAGAATCGTGTTCCTCATAGCCCTCTCCCTTATTGTGCCACTCCTTTCAAGCGTTACTTTGGTTGCAGCGGTGACTTGCATCTTGCTTGTGTCTGGGACTGTGTTGCTGTTGTTTGGCTATCGGATGACCTTCGAGATGACAAACCATGTCCTCGTGCTCGTATCTATAACTTTCTCGGTATCTCTACCTTTTCCAAGGCTTGGAGCTTCCGGAATACTAATTGGTACAGTGTCATTGAATCTCGTAACACCCTCTTCTCTGATGATGTCTTTCCAAGTGATTTTTCAAACATCACGCCATCCTCCTCTCTGTCCTCCATCCGCCGGCTTGGGAGGGATGGGTTTGCTTCCACCTTTGGTCTTGAGGACGCCCCTCTGTCTATATACACAGTTGACATGGACAACTAATTATCCTCTTCACAGTCTCAACCAATTGCTTCCACTAAAAGTGATTCACACAGTCCTTCATCTCTACGTTAAGTTCTCCTCCAAACTCGGTATCAGCCTTTGCGTTTGTAGAACCCTCCGATTCAGCGTCTACACTTGCTAGTATCCCAGTGCAGTCGTCACAACACTCTCCCTCCAGATCCCGTCCCACTCTTGAGCCATTGACAATAACACTTGCCGATATCCCAGAGCTCTTTCCTAAGTCCATGGCTCCCGCTCTAGACCTTGAGCCACACAGACACGAAGGGAGGCTTTGTTCCCTCCTGCAACGGTCAGTCATCCAACCTTATCAGTCTTCCCAGTACTACACACGATCCAATGCATCATGCTCCACTGCCGTACCATCCGCCAAACCCACCGGCCTTGATACACTTGGCCTTGATATCGAATTTGTTCACCCCAAATCAAATGTGGGATACGTACTCTTTCCCCATACATTCCACACTGTCCTTGAGGCTTCAGTCCTTCGGTATATCGTTGCATGCTTTATAGCAAAACGAATCAGAAATTGGCTGGCTTGTGAGGTGGTTGACGCCGATCTCTCGGGGAAGAAAATTAAGGAGGAGCTAGTTGCTCTCAAGGAACACGGTGTCTTCAAGATTGTTGATATCCCCATGGTCCGGAAGGTTGTCTCAGCTTGCTGGATTCTTTGCCAGAAGTTGAAACCTCATGTCACGGTCACCCGATACAAGGTTGGACTTAGAGCCAGCAGGTGCTTCTAGGTTCGAGAAGTTAACTTAAATGTGCCAATTGGGTGCTATACCAGAGCTTGTGCTCTTTTGAATCTGGTTGTTCAACAAGACTAGGAACTGGAGCAGGTGGATGTTAAAAACACATTCTTGCATGGATTTCTCAACAAGAATATCTACATGGTATAGCTACCAGGTTTCACAGATGAAAGAAAGAGGTTGTGGAGATTAGAGAAGACATTATACTGTCTCCGGCAGTCACTGCTCCATGAGAACTTGGAGATCTCTTCCACTCTTGAGAGAGGTGGATATCGTCGTAACATGGTAGACCTAACGCTCTTCTAGAGGGCTCCCTCTATGCTATTTGTGGCTAGTCTGATCTACATCGATGACCTTCTCAAATCCTTCCCCAGCATTGCGGCTACTCAGTCAAAGTATTTGTTGCACTTCACGCACATGATGAAGGATCTAGGCCTAGCTCGAATTTTCCTTGATGTGGAGTTAGAGCATGATCGTCAGCATCACACCCTGCACATGCATCAAGCCGCTTATGTCTGCAGCCTGGTCAAACGCTTTGCTTCCTTGTTGGCTAATATTCCTCCTGAAGTCTCCTGATCGAACGTAGCTGGGAGAGACGGTCGATATAACCAATTGTTTCGATGTGACTGGATCCCTCATGTACCTTGCCACTACCACTTGGACGCATGTGGCCTTCTCGGTCACCTTCCTAACCCATTTCTTAAATCAGCTCGGTCAAAGACATCTTGAGGCTGCTCTGCGTATAATTCGCTACGTGCTCTCTTCAGTGCAAGTAGGACTGCACCATCATGCACAACCCGTTATGGTTGTTGATGACTACGCAGTCGATGATTGGGGACACAAAATAGATGCACGTAGTCACAGAGGTAAGACCTTTCTGATTGGTGGAATTATTGTCTCCTGGTAGAGTGGAAAACAGGGGTGTGTTGCATATAGCTCCCGAGAGGTGGAATACGTTGTACTCAAGGCAGATACGTGTGAGAGCATCTGGTTCTCCCACTTGCTACATCAGTTGTGTGTCCCCATCTTCTACACCATCCTGCGCTACAGCAATCAATGCACAAAGGCAATCGCTAAACACGATGGCATGCATTATTTCCATGCAAAGCACATCAACATAGAGCATCACTTTGTGCGTGAGAGCATTCCTACCAGAGAAATCCAGGTTGTCTAGGTCAATTCTCGTCAGCAGCGTGCATGCATTCTCACCAAGGCACTTAGTAGTGGCATGTTCAAGTTGGTCATGCATGCTTTTGGCCTATTGCGTGCTCGTGATGCACTTGGTTGACGTTGGCCGTACTCTTGTCGTGTTCATTTGTTGTTTCACAGACATGTGTGCCTCATCCTACCATGTGTGTGTGGACTGTTTATTTGTGGGTCATGGGGGAGTGTTGTTAAAGGGTGTAATATACACAAGTTACCGCTTGACTCTACTCATATAAACACATTAGCACTGCATGTGATTGATCCAAATCAAAGCTCTCAAGTGTAACACCAATGTGCACATTCTGGATCGTTCACCGCAGGAGCTTCGGCCAATTGCCCAAGTGGCAGCCACAACATCTATTCTAAATGTGTTTTAGTACTTGATTGTAGTGATAAGTTTAACATGCTTGTCGTCTGCTTAGTGTGACATGGAGCACACGTAGCAAAGGAGGGAAACGTGCATCCACATACACTCTTGGATGATGTGGTCAATAATAATTTAGTCACTCATGTGACAAAAAGGGAGTGCTGGGTTGTTGATCCCTTATGACCACGCATCAGAGTTATCCTGAAATGTGATAAACAACCTGAAGCTCGTTTTCTTACTGCTTTGGTTTGGTCCCTTGGTGGCGTCTAGGCCCCACGATGAGCCACTCGCATGAGACGCCTGGTCATCCGGTGTGTATCACTTGTTTGCCCCCTTACTCAACTTAGTTGTTGCTTCTTGTTGTGTTCTCCTAACAACCAAGCATCTTGTTTGCTCCATTCCATGGCTGCCCACATAGCATCCATCTCTTGTGTGTCACTTTGCATATCCCGACTGGTGCCATCACCAACAGAAACCACACTGCGGTAGAAGATTCTTCTCCCAATCTTGCGTGAAACATGTGTTGTGATTTGAACGTACACCCTCTCATTGATCTAGACTGTGATCTCACATCTGGTATACATCCTTGTGCAGATGATTGACTCGATGTATGTTGACGATGGCCGGCGCTGAGTGATGGCGGGGACATTGCACCTTTTTGAGAGGCGTGGCTCCCATATTCCTATGTGGAGTCTCCCATTTGGTAGCAGTACACGACCAGCTCCATTGAAAGTAGCCAATAATGCTCATGTCACAGACGACTGTTCTTGGTAGTACAAAGTCTTCCTAGGTCCAGGCAGCCATAACTCTCATGTGTGACCTTTTGTACCAAATTCTGACTACATGACTGCATTTGCAGCGTGCATATGTTCATAGTTTTCAGCAAAAACCGACAACACCCGGATTTGGGGCTGTCGGTCCTTTAGCAGGGCTCACAGAGAAAATCCCACGGTCCAAAAGGTAGTGCATTTTCTTGATTTGCAGGTAGACTGATTAACAAGCCTCGTAGAGGTAAGGACCTACATAAGTGTGGGAGAGGTCTCACACCACACCTCATACTTGCTATTAATGAGCGATATTTCTGGTGCATAATCTTAAGTAAAATTTTCCCCTGTCACGGTTCAGCAACCAGCACTGCTAAGACGCTAAGTCAAGACAAACCACGCCATGAACTTCGGTCAAAGTGAGTGAGGCGTGATGTCAATCTGCTGGTATTTTCCGGGCTAGTGCACCATCGTTTCCATGTTTGTATCTAAATCATAGCATAGCAGATGTAGCAGATTGAGCAGTAGTAGCGACGTGCAGGTGCCAATCAGTGTTGGCGGGCCTGAAGTCCAGGAGAAACTCTGCCAAACGTTTTTCGACAGAGTAACCCTCGCCAGGTGGCGGCTTTAAAGTTATCCCAACATGGGAGAAATGCTACCGAATCCTGTTTTGTAGCATTGATCCCACGACAGTGGTAGCGTAGGCTGTCACTCGACCAAAACAAAGGGGCATAACACTGACTGGGAAACCATCGCAAGAGGTGACGGCACCGCCATGTAGCAGGGAAGTGTCCCAATTCCCCACTCTTAGTGGCAGCAAAAGTAGTAGTAGCAACAGCAACCATAGCAGCAGTAGTAGCAGCAATCGCAGCAGAAGCTCGTAGTGATTGCAATAGCAGCACATTGAAGCAGCGATATCAGTAACACAGTGCGACGACAACAACAGCTCCAAGACGACTACCGCGGTGTTTGCAACAGTAGCAGCAGCACCTCGGCAGGTGTCAGAGAAGCTGCCCGGAAGCTCTACAGGCTTCCACTTAGCTCAAATAGACTATCGGCTACCAACCTATTAGTAGAAAAATAAACTGGACATATCAGTACATTCCTGGAATGGAGTACTCGATAACTTGCGGGATATTTTGGAGGAGAACTCCTTGTTTCAACTCCTCCATAAATGTCGTCAGTAAAAATTGTTGAAGAATTGCATGGTCCCCTTCTAGTAGACATGGTTTTGGTGGCAACACCCACTTCCTAGGACCATGGCTAGACTTGGCACCACTAATGCAGTGTTGTCAACCTCTATCAACGCAACGTTGCCATCTGGCTCCGACCCCGACCCCCGTGAGGCATGGAGAATCCTCGCACGCACCTACCATGTTTCTGGCCAGGCCGTCGTTAGTCACCTTCTGAGAAGCTTCAACAACCTCAAGATAAGTAAATCCAAGTCCGTCACCACCTATTGGCACTGGCCAAATGATTTTCTTTGCTAGCTTCGCAAGGCTGGTTTGCCTCTGCTAGCCACTATCATCACTATCAAGAATGACACAACCCCCGACTACGCGAAGATCCTTGTCAACTCTGACCTGATGATTTTGGAGGCCATTGCATCCCTAGAAAATCTGATGTCATGGCTCTTTCTCTGGTTCTTGAACCAGGAAGAGACAGTTTAAGACACTTTCTTGCAGGTGGAGATAGAGAGGCATTAGCAGCAGTCAGCTCTGCCTCTCCTACGCCTACGTTTTCTGGCACCCCTGTGCCACCAGAGCCGCGCGTGGTGGAGGCCGCGGCAAGGGAGGATGCCGGAAGAAGGAGAAGGGCAAGACCCAACAGTCATTTGGCAAAAGCTCCTCCCGTGGTAGCTCTCTCATCTGCCACAATTGTGGCCAGCCAGGTCATGGCTAGTACACTTGCCCATCACCCACTGATGAGTCTTGTGTCATCAACACCATGCGTCACGAGGGTGAGCAATGCCTTGCTACCGCTGCAACCACCACCGCTTCTCTTGTCGATGCCTCCTCCACTTCCTCAGTAGTCGCTTCCACAACAAGCAGTGGAGTAGTTGTGTTGACATCCTAGACTCCTCCCATGCCTTTTTCTTGGACCTGTTAGGACATGGACTCCACAACTGGAGTGGTCACCTCCACCGTCACAACTCAGCTACACCTCCGCTCCTCCCTCCATCATGGCCACGTCAGAGTACCTTTTGACCTAAAGGCCATCTTCTTGCGAGAACCAGCTGGAGTAGTTCATCACGCACTGCCTCGGCATCCCCTCTCATCAGTCATAGGGAAGTACGAGTTGTACATCCGCTAGCCAGAGGTGACAGAAAAATTTCAGACTATGACTGCTCTCCATATCAATCCTCCTATGGATGCATATTGTGCTCCTACTCCCGTCCCAGATGATGTTGCCTGCCTTGATGATTGGCAAGCATGCTTTGCATCTCAATCTCATGTTTAACACATTTTATTCGTGTCATGTCAGGTCACTTAGTGCAATGTTATCGTATTTGTCCACGACCGTGATAGCACCTAGATCATTGACTTTGGCGGTACACATCATATGCCTTCCTGTTGTTAGGCGTTAAGTATGGTTGGCCCGGGATGTTCAGAGTGTTCAGACTGGGTCCGGCCAGATGTTTCCCGTTCAAGGTGTTGGTGTCATCTGTTTGGGGTCAGTATGGGAATGTTTGTGTCACCAATTTGTTCTATGTGCCTGGTCTTGAGCTCAGCCTTCTGTTTGTCATTTTTCTCGAGCGCATGAGCATGGATATTGTGCACTCTTGCAGCATTGGTACATTCAGTCTTCGTCTGTCTGGGCTTGTGATATTGCATGCAGAGTCTCGTGATAACTTGTGGTACGTCACTCGGTTGTCTTCTGTGTCCTTTCCTTGTCCTCAGACGAGACGAACGTCTTTGTTATGAAAACTCTTTCCCCATAGCATACTCACCTCCTACACCATGGCATATGCCTCGTACACAATTCTGTCATTCAGTGCATGCTCCGCATGTAGCCTACATTTGGCCTCGACTCAACAAATTTGTAGTTTCCTTACAAAACATAATACATTCATTGCGCTTAAAGTAAGATGCATAGGTCCTCAAACCATGTGTCCTCTCCCGAGCCTTCATACGGCTGGTGGTGAAATAATCAACCGGTGTAAAGACCTGGTCAAATTTTACCCATGGTACCTGTGTAAACCTCGTGGCAGTGAGCCAGACTTTGTACTCATCCAGCATACCATCTTGCGTCCTATTGCGACAGAAAACCCACTTGCCTCCAATTGATTTTCCACCTGGGGGTAAGTCGACTAGCTCCTACACATCATGGTCATCGATCGCAGCCAACTCTTCCTTGAAAACAACACACCACATGACAGCGTCACATGTGGCCCTAGCTTCACGGATGCTTTGTGGGTTGACTGCCTGCAAAGACGGCTTGACTTTTAACACACGAAGATCCACAGGGGCACAAGACAGTGAGACAGTGAACGCATGTAGGGTCTCCGGAGAGATCAGGGCATAACCCAATGTGGATTGAGGATGAAGGTCTATTATGACTACGGCAAGGGCAGTCAGACCCTAGGCCTTCCTTTCTGGATCCCTATCCACCACAGTGTGAGATGGGGACGTGGGACAAAGGATAGTGGCCTGGGGTGGCCGTGTGATGGCAGGTTGCATGCCTGATGGAGGCGCTGGGGTGCGTGGATGATGATAACCACCAGGAGTGCTAGAGTATGCCAAATCAACATTAGAATAAGGGACATGTTGGGATCGAGGAAGGAAGGACATGGCGGGTTGCTCCAAGGGAGTGATCAAAGTAGGAGCTGGAGAACTAATCGATTGGTCGACTGAGTCAGCAACTGGAGTGACGGACTTTGTTGCTTGGATGGCGTAGTCAGCGACCTAAGGAGTGGACTCACTCGCCTGGTCATTGGGGTCAGTGGCTGAAGAGGTGTACTTGGATGTATGGTCAGCAGCCAGAAGAACAGACTCAGATGAAAACTCTAGTATGGTGGGGGTGTCCAGTGTGTGGACGCGTAGGCGACGTAGTGGAACATGTGAGTGTGGATACTGACAGAAATGGAGCAATGCCGTGCACTTGTGTAGAATGCGATGGTGGCGACAAGCCCGTAAGGGTCGTAGCATGGATGAAAAGGGAGATCGCGTGGAAAAGGCTCCTCAAAGAATAATGTGTCACGAGAGTTGATAATGCGGTGTCGAACAAGGTACCAGAACCGCCAAGCCTTTGACTCACAAGACACCCGAAGAAAGGTGCAGAGATTACAAAGGGAGCTAGCTAGCCATCCCACTGGTCTTCCGGGAGCCAATTGCTTGCAACACAATCCCAAACGTGCGCAAGACAAATATTTGCGTGCTATCTTCACCAAGACTGGTAGGGGTGACGGGACAGGACAACGGACCATGGGAAACTCTGTTCCAAACCCAGGTCATACAACATGGCCTCAACAAAGAAGCCCTTGGAGAGACCTGACTCAATGCGTATAGTGTCTACCGCATTATTCATGGTGTGGTTCTAGTGCTCAAAATCACTATTCTCATCTTGAGTGTAGGGCACAGAGGTCTTGTCTAACGTCCTAGCTCCTAAAGAAAGCACCGCCTCCGCCATAAACTCACCATACCAGTCACAACAGAAGTGGAAAAGGGAGAAATGAAGATAAAACACCCACTGAAAGGGAGAGTAGTCGTCACTAAGGGTGAGCATGTAATGTCCATGCTCCGCAAGAGACTTGACAGGTAAGGGACCCATGAGGTCAGAGTGGACCACGCTTTAAGAGAGTCATTTGTATAGTTGGTCTGCATCCCTGAGTGTGAATTCATGCATTTGTGAGTTCATCCTACGTTTGAACCCTTTGTTTGCTCATCATCGCTCTTTTGTATCTTTGCTATACTATGGAGACATGAGGGTACGGAGAAGCATGACTTATGGAGTGTATTGTGGACGCATGACCTCTCCATGTGCATGTACATTGGTGTCTACAGGCCATGGGGGTGTTGTTATTTACGCGTGTACTATCTTATTGATCGATATTGTGACATTTCTGCTGGTGTACATGCTCGCGGACACGACTGACTCGGTGGACGTTGACGACGGCAGGCGCTGAGTGATGAAGGGGAAGTCCCACCATTTTGAGAGGCGTGGCTCCCGTCTCCCTACGTGGATTCACCCAATTGGTAGTAGTGCACGACCAGCTTCATCAATAGCAGCCGCCGACACTCATGTTACCGACAGTCATGGACAACTGTTCTTGGTAGCATAGAGTTTGCCTAGGTTCATGCACCCATTAATCTCATGTGTGATTTTTCAAGCTAATTCTGACTACATGATTGTGTTCGCAGCGTGCATATTTTGGTGTGGTCAAATTTCGAAGAAAATTAGACAACACCCTGGTTTGGGGCTGTTGCTCCTTTGGCAGGGCTCGCCGAGAAATTTTCCATAGGCTCAAAACTGGGGGGTTTGTTAGTCGCCCCTAGTTTTGGCCAACCATAGTCAAATGACAAACCGCGGGTCTGGGTTCGTCATTTGATTCATGCAGTGTGGTTTCATCACCGGATGGGGGATGCCGGTCCTCGGTCCACGTCCTGTCTGACCCTGCATGGCGCTTGTGACCATCCCAGTCCTAGTAAGTCTGTGTGTTGGGGGTGTGATGCATATTTGAACAAGAATTTCATTCACAATATGCCCCCAATGTGGCACGATGGCGGGGGTTAGACCGTTAAGTATAGGCGGGTCCCAGCTGCCAACGTCTGGTCAACCCCGATGTAGTCAACGTTTCAACGACCCTCCCAAGTATGGCATAGCACCACTTTAGGCCACCAAAAATCACATCCACCAATTTGACACTCCCTCATGGGTGGATGGTCTAAGTGACTGGTACAGACGCATTGAGGAGGAACGGGCTTTGGAGTAGCACACAGTCGAGTTCACGATTCACAAGAGTGTCAAGAATAGCATCCATGCTCCCATGTGATGTCATTTTGTGGGTTCACAGTCGGCCACTCTACGTCCAGGAATGGATTGCCTCCTGTGATTTGGGACCACTGTGTAACTGGTATTAATGATGTTTTTGGCAAACGACAACCTATGATTGCTCTGTTGTTTGTGTACATGAGAGGCTATGCCAAAACTATGAAGACAAAGTGCCTACACAATGATTGCATATTTCAAAACTTTGCATATCATGTTATGAAGCTATTGATATGATTCTTCTCTTTGTTAAAGTCCTAAGCAGTATGTGTTCATGACTGAATGGATGACATAATGAACAATTCAGAGCTTTGCATGTCATGTAATGAAAGTATGAATATACATCATACACCCCATCAGAGGTCCTATAGAGGCTTGTAATGTGTTCACTGATGAACTTGGAACTCTCACAGAGAAGCACAATGTTACTTAATATGTCAAATAGGACGCCATTACACCCATGTTACTTTATATGTAAATGGCAACAACATTAAACCCATTCCTTCTCATGTTCATAATGCTACAAACACACCGTGTACAAAAAACAAATTGGGATTCTTATAGAAAAGCACAATGATACTTTATATAGTAAGTAGAAGTACTATGGCATCAATGCAATGGCTCGACATGGACTTGTAACACTTTAGTTAAAAACAAGTGGATGCACAGGGTACACTGTAAATGATATGAGAGAACCTGGGGGTACAATGTAAATGATTCTCAAGACTTGAGGGTAATTTGCAAATGTATTCATCACAATCATTTACACCTTGTCCCTAAATGGCACAGTTAGGGACTTGGCAGTTCAATGGGTGACCACAGCTCCCACACTCTTGGACAGGTTGAAGGACGTGGAGTGGGAATTTGACTGCCTAACACGCAGCACATGGTTGCCAAATCTATAGGATCATGCAACCATGACGGCAGGGGGTTGCGAATTGTCTAACGGTCCCATTCTTCCTTTATGATTGACAAAGCATGTTGCGCAACTATGAGGTCCATGGGTGGAGTGAATGGGTCCCAGACTGGGCCGTTGGTGAGGTGTCCATTTGTACCGGTGGAGATTTCTCCGTTGGTATTCACGATGTTCATATGGACAATGTAGGCATGCAAGTATGTCACCTGTAGGTCATTTCCCACCGCACTACTGGATCCTATCGCATGGCGCAACAAACGTGTATGTCCCAGTTTGCATTGCGTAGGCTCGGCACGAAAACCGAAGTCCCAATTGTACAGACGGGTGTACCCGTGCAACAATCCCATTCGCTTCGCTCATCGTTTTTGTATGATGCAGTTTGCATGACGAATATGAACTGTCACGAATAAACCGACACAAAGGATGCATCGACGGCAAACCAAGTGAGATTCGCATAGCACGTGCGGTGTGCTGATGTGGTATAGTCCATTGTCAGTCCTATAGCAAGCACCATGGCCATTAACCGTCAGCGCAACATTTGGTAGCTTTCATTGGTCTTCCCATGCATCCGTGCCAGTACACGGTGGTATGTCACTCATTCTGCAACATTTATGTGGACGTTACATGATGCTAGCGACCGGTTATGTGGTTTACAACACATACCAGCGAGTAACATCTGCTGAGAGATGTACGGTGTTCACTACCGTGTTCGACGGTACCTCATTGGTCGACAACATTCTGACGGCGACGCCAATAATGATAGACCAATCCCTGGCGCTAACGCTTACAATATCTTTCCACGTCATGTGAAACAGTTACGAATGAATGTCATCGAAAGAATCATTCCCCAGACTTTGTCGAAACCGACACAACGCAAGCATTTAGATACCCCATGCCTTAAAGGTAGGTACCAATTTATCCACTTCACGATGGTCGATTGTTGAATCATCCATAAACACAAAAAAATATACACACTTCCGCGAAGCGGAGGAGTCGACCAAAGTACATCGCATGTTGTCGTCGATGAAGTCGAACGTCGTCACGACCCCACGACTCAAGAGTTTGCGGAACGATGGGGGCAAGGTTGAAATGAAGTTTAGAATTGTGTGCAGTATAGAAATGAAATCGTACATTGGGGGCTACTTGGAAATGAATTTGAAAATTGGGGGCTAACTACAAATCATTGAGAAACTAAGGGTGCTTTGACGATGGTTCGCCAGAACTAGGGGCTACTTAGGAATTTCTTGCCAGAAAATAGTGCATATTCTTGATTGGCTGCTAGACTGAGTAACAAGCCTCACAGAGGTTAGGGCCTGTGTTTGTGTGGGAGGGGTATCAGACCACACCTTATTCTTGCTGTTAGCTCAGTTATTGCCCACTCCTAGCTTTAGTTCTGGCACTTAGTCTTTAGTGCAAGTTTTCCCTCTTACAGCTCAGCAGCCAGCGCTGCCCAAGCGCTTATTCTGGACGCAGCAGGCCACAAACTTGCATCCAAGTGCGTGAGGCGGCAAAAATGGTCTTGTCCAGCCTAGCACAACATCCCTTCAATGGCATGTCTCGGTCTCGTCTTGTCTTGTCTTGCAAGAGACAAATCGAGATTGTCTCGTGTCGTGCAGTTCGAGACAACGAGACGAGAAAAATTCCATACAGTCTAGATCGAGAGCGGTCTCGATTTCGATTTAACCCATTAACTGGCACAGACAACCAAGTGCCCGGCTCTCCACCACCGAGACAACTCTACCATCCATGTATGGGTGAACTAGGTGGCTACATTGCATCATACATGTCACATAAGGAGTAATGCAGGTGTTGGAGCTTAGTTGAAGAAAACCGAGAAGCTCTTACTCCCCAACACTTTATGCCACTCAAATAGCTCAAAGCCCACACATCAACTGTGAGTGCATGTGGTCGCAGAAGCAAGAGCTATCAGCTTGCCAACGTACGCTGGAAAAAATTCTCAACGTTCCACTCAAATGATTGCTGCATGAAAGTTCACGAGTAACAGCTCACCCTTCGCACATGTAGATTTATCTTTCTTACATCTGGCAATGGTGCGAGGTACTCATAGCAGGGGAGGTACTCATGGGATGGATGGCAACTGTGCATGTATAACTGGGTAAAATCCGAAGGTGGTTTCCTTGGTCAGAGGTTTGGTTTGCACAGTGAAGGACACGTGTATCAATGTGGAGCCTGGGACACACTCCTTGGAACCTGTCTGGCGCAACCATCAGGAATTCACTTCTCAAAAGGAAAGCCAGTGGATGACGAATGAGAGCAGTCGTTTCCGTGGCTTCACCACACACTCGTGTTCAAGCTCTCCGCACTCAAGCTCCTTGGCTGTGTCAAGCTCAAGATGGTTGTAGTCGAGCGAGATTTGGAAGGGGACTTCAGACAGAAGCTCGCTCCTTCCACTGTACACTTGGCATCCTACTCGCTCGTCTGTGCTGATCCACCTACGATGCACCCACATGGCCTAGGCCCATGCCTAGGCATGGGCGTATTGCGAGTCACCTGTCCATCAAGTTCACATGCCATGTCTGCTCCATGCCCCTGTCACTCAGTCACGCCAATAACCTCAGCCGCCGCTCCTTTCCGGTGCCTTCAACCCCAACTTGCTCTGCCCTCGTCACCTGTTTCGAAACTTGGGAGGCAGCCCCCCACGGAACCGGCCAGCGGACATGGCCCCGCTGTCCCGAAGAAAGGCTTCGTACGACGACTGCAGCCCCGGGGTGGCATACCACTGGCGCATCTCCGCATAGTCACGTGTGTACGATGGCGATGCAATGTCCTCACTGTCGCTGCTGCTGTCCTCACCCTCTTCCATGGCCACATCTCTGGCTTCTGCTTCATCATGGTGGCTTTGCTTCTGTCGTTTGTTGCGATGCTGCCAGGCCTCTTCTTCGTCGTTGTCATCGTCGTCGTCATCGTCACAGACGACAGTGCCAGAGTGGGCTGGTGAAGCAGAGAGGGAGGATGCCGCGTTGGTGCAGTCAACCTGAAAGGAGAACAACGGCAGTCCAGAGCAGGGGATGCTGGCTACACATGCAAACACAGAAAGCTGCAGAGACAGCAAAGGGATCGACAGAGCAGCAACGGCGCAGCAACCACGGCATCACAAAAGGCACAAGCAAGATTCTGAACATTGAATGTAAAGAGACGCGAGGGGCAAGACAAGACCAGCAGCAAGCTCCCTATCCCTCCCCCTCCCCCCCCC
>SZWC01002523.1:70125-82607 GCA_023375785.1 Penium margaritaceum | reverse complement strand
AGTCGTGTGTGGCACGAAGTGTGGCTGAGGCTGAATACATGGCTCTGGGTGAGGCTGCGTGTGAAGCCATATGGCTGGGCCGGCTGCTTGAAGAATTGGGTCTGACTGCGCATGCCATACCCCTGTACAGTGACAGTTCAGCAGCACGACGGATTGCAGCAAATGACGGTGTACTACATCCACGCACTAAACATATCAGCGTCGAGCATCACTTCGTGCGAGAAGCAGTTGAAACGGGGGCTGTTCAAGTGTGTCCTATTGCGGGTGACGCTCAGTTGGCAGACTTCCTCCCCAAAGCCCTACCCTCCTCAAATCTTACCACTCAACTTACCCAAATCGGCTGCATGCCTACGGCACTCACATCCAAGGGGGCGTGTTAATCCGTGTATATATATATTCCTGTATGTGGATGTGAGTGCGTAGGGCATGCCGGACATGAGACTGGAGACGACGCATGATGAGAGCGGGCTTCACACGCTCCAGACGCAACAACCGCTTTATGCTGCAGCTCGTGACTCACGTGCCTCGCCTCCAGCTCAGTCGCATGCCCATGCGACATTCTCTCACTTGGACCACTTGATACTACTAAACCTAGATTAGACCTATCCTAAGAAGTGACATACTTGACGAGTTAGGAGATAGACCTAGATTAGACCTTTGATTTTGCATGACGTAGTCCAGGTTTGCTCTCGAGGGGCAGTGGAACGAGAAATCGGTCTAGGAGCGAGTTTCGCCCTCGATTAGCGGGGGCGAGCTCGCTCGGCCGGCAGGCCTTGCTGCCCGGCCGAGCGAGGAGCGAAGCACAAAACTCGTGCTTCGCTCCCTGCCCCTCTTTCCTGTCGGGTCTCGACACTTAGTGTCGAAACCCTTGTCATGGCTGTTATTGTTTTTGGTCTAGCGTACTCTATACTTAATCGTTTTGAGTGATTCAAGTTGCAAATCGAAGCTCTCGTAAATCTCATGGGGTGACTTATAGAAAAGGTGTTTGGTGAAAATGTCTTAATATTGCCATGTGGAACATGCCGCGATCTGCGTATGGATCTGGCACGGATCCGGGGATCCCCAAAGATCCGCGGATCTAGATCCAGATCCGCGGATCCGGATCTAACATTTGGATCCGATTCTCAAATCTGGATTTCTCTTCAGATCCGCGGATTGGATCTGGTGTGCACCTTTAATCAGAGCAGTGCTTTGGGTTAGCTAAGTACACTTCACTCATGTAGTCGCGTAACGCCCTCTTGATTTTCCAAGCTTGGCCATTTGCCATTGTGGTGGTCTTGTCCTTCAACTTCTTGCTAGCCAGACCATCACGCAAGTACTCTAGCAGCAAGAACTTTGGGTACTTGAAGGTCTGGCTCCCATTACTGTCGGTGAAGCTTTTTGGCTTCCTCCACGAGTGTAGTAAACTCGCTCAAGCAGGCCTCAAGCGAGCTACCCAGCTGCCTAAAGTCCTTGATTTTATGGAAGACACGTTGCGCCTCCTCAAGCTGGATGCACTTCTTATGCATGATCACATAGAAGGCCTCCCACAACATGGGCTGCAACTCAAGGTGTAGTTACTTCGCATCCTACTCCTTGACCATGTTCTTGAAAAGCTTGTCCTTAAGTCGCATTGTGACAAGGTCGTCCTATTGATGGATTGGCAGGTTGTGGACGCACAAGATGTGCTCCATGCGATTCAACAATTCGGTCAGCTTCATGCCTTTCTAGAAGATCTCCATATTGTGGAGGAAGGACATGTTCATAACCGGCCCTGAAGTCGTCGAGACGGGCAAATCGTCGCTTTTTAGTGGCGGTGGCCTCAGCACCTGCGGCCCGTTGCGATCCTTGCTGCATCCGCACCTGGGTCATTCTCTACAATGCCTTGTTGAGGTCGTCGCATCGCCGGCTTGCCTCATGAGTGGTCAGGCGCTATAGCTGGCGATCACAGTCGAGGTCTATGATGCTCTCTCTGACGCGGGCCAGCAGGTTGGTGAACTTGAACTTCAGCTCTGATGTCGTCAGAGCATCGGTTATAGGCTCCTGAGCCTCGCGTTGTTTGTGTACATTTATCCAATACATGATGGTATGGTTTGCATACACGCCTCCAAGGAGTTCCACCTTCCATAGGAGGCTCTTGTCAGCGACGATGCTTGTGTGGGAGTTGGTCTGCCCCATCGTGACCACATCATAGGAAGGAAGCTCTGTCCCCACTCCTCCGGATGGTGTCACACCTCCACCATCAGTGGTGATCTTGAGCCGGTCCACGGCCTCAGCAGTCAACTCAGCAAGCCTTTGGCAGTCATTGCGAATTGCTTCTACGGCGACATCATCCGGCTTGTGCTTGTGGAAACGTCTCGTGTAGTTACTATTGGCGCCTTTACTATTGCCGGCAGCCTCGCTTCTACTGGCAGATTCAAGCAATCCAACAAGCACTTTTCCCTTCTCGAGCGAACGATTCGAGGTAGCCGCATGACGATGGTGATATCACGATCCTCGTCGCCTTTGCCGTCATCCGCGTCGTGCTATTCTTCGGGATCCACGCTCGGATGGTCCTCCTCGAGTGCATCATCCGTTGCGTGGGAGTCACCCACATGCACATTGACATGCTCGTCGAACATGTTTTCGTTGATCATCTCACGAATCCAATGCAAGTTATGGCATGAAAAACGATTAAGTTTAGTGAAAGTTACACTTGGGTTTGCGCATGGCCATGGAAAAACCCTACGTCGGACACTCCTAGTAACAACTCACAGAGCTGTTACGGGTGGGTCTCGCTATTCGAGCTCCACCCGTCAGCCCGGCGAGTGGAGCTCACCGGTGAGTCATGCAAACCGGGACGAAGGCCCTCGGCGCCCCAAAACAAGCGAGCAGGAACTCGCCCTGTCCAGACAGAACTATCCCTACGGAAAAGGAACGTAATCTATACCTACCCACATGCCAAGTTTCAGGTCACAGGTAGGTTTCGTAACACAAGCCCTGCAATATGTCAATTTCTAACTATGAGCCACAAATGAGCCCTGGCAAGATGGAGATGGGCCATGTGAGCAGGAAGGAGGTGATTACTCGTGCGGAGCTGGAGGATCACGTGCCATCATGGTGCGTCGCCCCCACTCCCTGCACCAGCATGCCCTACTCATTCACGACCACACCATAGAGGGAATACGTACAGCGAGGGATTAACATGCCCCCTTGGATGGGAGTGCGGCAGGCATGTAACCGAGGTGTTGTAGTCGAAGTGGAAGGGAAAAAGATGAGAGAGCCTTGGTGAGAAAATCTTCCATTTGTGCCTGTCCAGTGATGGCACGCACCTCCACTGTTCCAGCCTCCACTGCCTTGAGACAAAGTGATGGTCAACATTGATATGCTTTGTGCATTGATGGAAGACACCATCATTCGCTGCAATGCAGCGTGCAGCTGCGCTGTCGTTATGCACAGGTATAGCAGGCATGTACACACCCAGTTCTTCAAGAAAGCGCGCAAGCCAGATGCCTTCACATGCTGCATACCTCAGAGCCATGTACTATGCCTCCGCCACGCTGCGTGCCACACATGACTATTTGGTGCTGTACCACAACACATCAGTTCCCCACTCACAAAAGGCATAACCGCTCCGACTGCGAGCTGCACAATCACGCGCATAGTCACTATCAAAATACCTATCCAGAACTGGACCCGTTCGAGGGGCAAACACCAGACCCAATACATCTGTGTCCAGCACATACCGCAACAGTTTCAGCAGTGATTTATGGTATGTGCTCCATGGTTTATGGCTGAACTAGGCGAGGAAATTGACTGTGCATGCAATGTCAAGACGTGTTCTGGAGGAAAGGTATGAGAGACTGCATGTGATTTGTCTGTGAAGTGTGGGGTCTGTGTCAGATCCATATTCCGCGGTGCGTGAATCCATTACGTGTGTGTAAACATCAAGACTCATGGGCGTGTGCTGTTGTGGGAGGTGCTGTACCAGGTGTTGGAACCGTTCAGTGAGATGAACAAGGAATCGACCTTGATGGAGTGTCAAGGTGCGTGCTGTGCCGTCACGTATGATGGTCATTCCAAGGAAGTTTTGTGCCTCGCCTAGGTCTCTCATCTTGTAGTGAGCGGTGAGGAGTGCTTTGGCCTGTCCAATGAGCATGAGTGAGGGGGACAGGATCAACAGGTCATCCACGTAAACCAGCAAGGCAACAGTTATTCCCTTATCCTAGCGAATAAATAGTGAGGGATCACAAACACTCTATGTGAATCCACCGCTTTCAAGGGTGCGGCGGGTCTCTTTATTCCAACAACGGGGTGCTTGCTTTAAGCCATAGAGGACTTTCAGCACAAGCCACACTCAATCGGTTCCGTCCTCATATCCCTCTTTCTGTTTGACATACAGTTCTTCTTCCAGTGGTCCGTTGAGGAAAGCGTTCTTGACATCTATTTGATGGATTTTCCAACCGTCGCGTGTAGCCACCACCAATAGGATACGTCTCGTTCTGTACTTTCCCATGGGTGCGTACGTGTCTGTGAATTCTTGTCCTGGGATCTGGCAAAAGCCCCTGGCCACAAGACGTGCCTCGTACTTCTCAATGAGACCCTTGAGATTCCTTTTGAGTTTGAATATCCATTTGGCATCAATAACTTTTCGGTCGGGTGGCAAGGGCACCAGCTCATACACCCCATATTCCAATAGTGCGTTCTGTTCAGCCGTCATCGCCTTTTCCTACTCAGCGGCGTCCGGGCGTCCCCTTGCCTCAGTAAGGGTCAGTGGTTCAGTGATACTATGATCCTTGGTTGTGGTGTTGACAGTGTGATAGAAATTTTGCAGTCCACTCTAGGACGAGCGTGCAGAGAGCGTCCCGGTGGTTCGGGCGATGTTGTGGTTGCGCAATCTTTCTCCTCAAGAGGGGTCAGAGGCCTGAGACCTGGCGGTGCCTCGGTGGCACTAGACTCTATGCTGGCCAGGTCTGTGGACGACAACAAGTCTTTTGGCACTGAGGTGGTCAACTCATCATCCTGCACTGGTCGAGCCACCCGACCCTCTTCTTGTGGTGGAGGGGGCATGAACACAAGCACACTCACATACTCTGGGTAGTGCTCTCACAGGGACAGCAAGGGAGCATGCCGCAATGTACGGAACAGCTTGTAGGGCATGTGCTCCAAGAAGGAGGCATCTCGACTCTAGAAAAAGAAGTGATTTGTGGGGACCCAAAACCGCCATACTTTTGAGGCGTGGGACACCCGGACAATGACACACCAACGGCCGCGTGGACTCGGTTCATGCTCTCGTTGTGGTGGTGCAAACCAGACACTGGCCATTGTGCCCCACACCCTAGCACGCCTCAAGTCAGCTTTCTCTTTGAACCACCTTTCCCAAGGTGTGAAAGACTTGGATAATGGACCCTGTGGAATGCGGTTCCATACCCAGGTGATGTACTTCACGACCTCTTTCCAGAACCCAAAGGACAGTCCAGATTCAGTTAGCAAAGTACATAGTGCATCACCAATGGTTCTGTGCCATTGCTCTGCCACTACATTTTATTCTTTCGTGTAGGGTGTTGTGGACTTATGCTCGATTCCTCTGGTTTTCAATTCTGTTGTCAATGTACCAAGGAATTCTCCTCCTCTGTCAGTTCATAACCTCAACAGTGAACAACCTGTTTGTCTCTCGGCCAGTGAAATCCATTCCACAATTTCACGCTGGGCATCTGCCTTGGTTTTCAGCAGAAATGCCCACTGAAAGTGACTGTATTCATCAGTGAGGGTTAACACGTAGAGTGATGCATACTGGACAGATGGCAATGGCATTGGTCTGGTTAGGTCAGCATGCACTAGTGCCAGGGGTCTTGTGGTGACACTGTCTGATCTAGGAAAGGCCTGTCTGTGTGCTTTCCCTTCGTGACACTCAAGACAAGTGGTTGCTTTGAGACCATGTGGACAATCACCGGGTAGTAGGCCGTGTGCCCGATTGTGTTTCAGTAGATCAGCGACTGTCTTTGTGTTGAGGTGTGTAAGTCTACGATGGATGAGGTTGGTGTGTGTAGCATCAGTGTTTGTAATGACGTGTGTTTGGGGTCAATTCATGTGTGAGTGGAAAAAAGGAAACCGAGATAGTTTGTACAGCATGTCAGTGTGCAACCTCCCGTCAGCCAGTAAGGTGCCAGACGCATAAAAAAGCATACAACCCTGTTTCTGCGTCATTGCGGACACACTAGCCTGTTGGTCTAACTGTCCCCCGGACAGCAGGTTCACTTTCAGCCACGGCACATACACCACACCAGTCAGCCACAACCCCGTCCAGTTCTTGGAGGGCCAAAGTTCCCACACCTTCAACCGACAGCATTTCACCAGACCCAGTCTTGACACCCTCAACATCAGACATGGCATGCAATGTGACAAACAGCTGGCGATGCGGTGACATATGGTGCGATTCGTCAGTATCAAACAACCATTCATGCATGGATAGTGCGTGTAAAGTGGTGATATGCGTGTGCCCCAACTTCTGACCTGGCTGCTGTGTGGTGGCAGTCGGCTCAGGTGGATGCATCTCCATGGACGCACTTCACCCTGATCCCGGTGGGAGTGCCAATGGCTGTTGAGCTCGCTCGCCTCAACCTATACCCTCTGTGCCCACGCTGGGACAAGAGCGGGTGCGATGCCGTATGGGGAAGTGAAGACGGGCCCCTGGTACACGGGTGGAGAAGGAGCTGGCACTGATAGGTTCATGGGTGACTGCGGCTGTGGCGGACCATATTTAGCCGCCCCAAAGGGTGCCGGCGCACGATGTCCTGCCACAGCCTGAGTCGTCCATGCTGGAGGGTGAAAACGACGTCGATGACTGGCCCACCGCTGGGCGTGCCTGCTGCAGGTTGTGTGTCATGATGTGTTGGAGGGACGGACAGGCGTACCAGTAGTGCCTGCCTGTCCACAGTAGTTGCAGGTCCGGTTCCCTGTTTTCTGACCTCGTCCTCATCCTCCACCACCTTGTCCACCTCGGCCTCCTCCGCCTCGCCGACCTCCTCGGCCTCCTCCCTCCAAAGTAGTGGTGCGTAGGAGGGGGTGTGCCTCCTCCCTGATGCACAAACACACTCGCTACTACACCCTCACCCTCACGTGCCTTGCCTTTCGTAGTTCCGTAGCTCGTCAAACACCTCTATGAGGTCAGCGTTTTTTATGTTGGTGACTTTCAACTTCCGTAGGAGAGCGCGTTAGAAATCCTTGTATGATTATCCAAGATAAAGAAGGACTGGATCAAGCCACTCAAGGATGGTGCAGGAGGCGCCAAGGCCGAGGATGCGTCGGCGAAGGTCCATGGCGGCATCCCAATACTCGGCAACAGGTGCGCCTAGCTTCGGGAAAAGGTTGCGGAGCTTGTCACGCAAGGGTCATTCCCTGCTCCTCCTTTCGCATGGTCAGGTGCTGTCACGCTTTGTAGGGTCAGGGCTCTGCACTGCGCGGGTTGGTGGGGTCCTATCCTTTTTCACCAAAGCGGAAATGATGAATCGAATACTGCTGATCCTCGGGGCGCGCACGAACCAGTGCATTGAAGGCGCGCAAGAGCACCCTCACGTCTGGCGCATTGGACGGCGGGGCAAGGTAGTAGTCCTCAAGCCAGTGTTCCGCCGTCCATGAAGTGAATACGTCCATCCAAGACAGGAAATCATGCGTGTCGAGCGGCGGCGGTATCAAGTCCTTATGGAACAGGATCTTGCTCAAGTCCTCCCATGTCGTCCCCATTGAGGCGGTGCCGGCGTTAATGTTGACACCAGTTTTGGCACCGGCTGTAGCTCCGGCATTGGCGCCGGCCCCTCTTGGCACAGATGCTGCTGTGCTCATGGCGCCTTTCGGACATGAAGGAAGCTAGGATGGCAGTGTGGGCTCTACTTTCCTCGTATTGTTGCCGAAGAAAATTTTGGCAGTCATTCGCCAAGCCCACTTTTGGCCCAGATTTCTGCTGCGAGCCCAAAGCTCGATTGGAAATGCCTGTTCTGGTCTTAAGAATCCTGCCAGGCCGTCTTAGGCCTCCGCAGCTGCTCTCTGGGCCGAGAGACCCCGCTGTCACCCGTGATGGATGGGGACGGTGCTTGGGCCCTCTCTCCCTTGTCCCTTTCCACCTCTAAAATTGCTCCTCCTTCTCCCGCCACCTCCACACTCTGTGTGTGGCCTAGGGGAGTGACTTCAACATGCATAGACACTTGTGCGGCCTGCTGTTGAGGCAGTCGCGCGTGTCTACTGTCGCACGCTATGCGGTCATCCCTGTTTTTTCTTGACTCCAATCAAATGAACCACTGTTTTGCATCTAGCATGGCTCTGATACCATGTGGATCATCTCACGAACCCAATGCAACTGACGGCATGAGAAACGGTTAAGTGTAGTACAAGTTACACTTGGGTTTGCGCATGGCCATGGAAAAATCCTATGTTGAGCAATCCTATTAACAACTCACAGAGTTGTTACGGGTGGGGCTCGCTAGTCGAGCTCCACCCGTCGGCCGGCGAGCGGAGCTCGCCGGCGAGTCATACAAACCGGGACGAAGGCCCTGGGTACCCAAAAACAAGCGAGCAGGGACTCACCCTGCCTGGACACAACTATCCCTAAATGTAGGAAGAAGGAACACAATCTATGCCTACCCACATGCCAAGTTTCAGGTCACAGGTAGGTTTCACAACACAAGCCCTGTAATACGTCACTTTCTAACTATGAGCCACAAATGAGCTCTGGCGAGATGGAGATGGGCCATGCGAGCAGGAAGGAGGCGACCACTCATGTAGAGCTAGAGGATCGTGTGCCATCATGGTACGTCGCCTCCATTCCCTGCACCAGCATGCCTTGTTCATTCACGGCCACACCATAGAGGGAATATGTTCAGTGAGGGATTAACAGTTTTCGACTTTCGTATGCTTCTCGGTGTCACCAAAGTTGGCACCGGTTGCCTTTGGCAGTATGGTTGCCTTTGGTTTGCCGACCATGCTTATAGCGGCACCTCCTAAAAATTGGCGTCCGCCGAAGGCGTGTGGTGAGGCCGTCACCACCTTGTCCTTGTTGGTCTTGGACGGTCCGGCACTTGCCATTCCATAACCCGTGCAACTAGTATGCGAAGGCCGTTTGTGAGGATCATCCCACGACCTCGGGGAGGTGTCACCTCCCGAAGTCACCTTGCTTTCACAATCGGTGAGGCAATTATAAAATTTATTTCTATATTTCTAGGCCGCCACGGTCGGCACAATCACGTGGTAGAAAAATACTATTTTTCTATGCCGTCACGGTCAGTACAATCACGTGGATTTTAAACAAACCCTAAGCCGCGACTCACAACACTAGGCAAGCTAAAAGGCCTAGAAAAACACACCAAGGACAAAATCAATAAGCTCTAAGAATCGGAGCACCGCTAAAAAAAGTGAGGAGGAGGGGGGTCCAACTCTAACTAAGAATTTATACCCCCACGCGTTCCCTCTTCGCTAATCTTGTCTTCTTCTTTGTCTTCTTGTTTTCTGGTCTTCCTTGGCCTCTTCCTGAGTTCTATTGGCACGCCGTACGCCTCCTTGGAGGTACCCTCCTTGTGCTTCACAACAATGTGGCAGCCTCTAAAAATTCTCAAAGTGGAACCTTCCTCTTTTTTTCTTTATCTCTCAGGTCGTAAGAGTCCCTTGTCTTGGGCAAGGGCACTGTCATTTTTTTTTGTTGAATAGGAGGAGAGGGAGCCTTGGAAAGAGGGGAAAAACTGGTGTTTTGGTGGTGGGCACTCCCCACCCATCAGAGAAAATTCCACCTAGCCCTCTGGCACGTGGCAGAAGCTTAGAGGAGTTATCAGAAGAAAATAGAGCTCCTCAAGATCTTTCCAACCCAATTTATTTCACTTGAAACAATTATATTTTAATCCCATACCCTTCTCTTGCAGTTCTACTACTACAACAGCTCCTCATGGAATTTTATATCCCTTGTAGATGTCGGAACCGTCGCATACTTTGTCGCAAGAATCGTCTTGCTTTGATACTACTGTAATGGTTGTATCTCCATCTCCTGGACTTAGGTCATCGTCAGAGTTTGCAGAATGGCGATCTCAGTCCGCGTGAGGGATTTTCCCTCTCGCAGTGCTGAGGAGCAATCGTCATCAACGACCTTGAGTAGGAAAACTCAAATGTTTTGAGTCTCAGGAGGCCCATTTCCATTCTAATCCTCACCTCACTATTCTGGGACACGAACATGTGGTGTATACCTCGAACTCGTGAGTTCTCACGAGTTTTACTGAGAAATCTGTTCAAGTTACGCTAATTCGCGACTTCATTAATTTTTTACGCGACGGTGTAAAATTGTCGCTTATGAGGCATGCTGGACGATTTTGCATCTAGCTTTGTACTGGTCGTTCATCCACTCTCTTGCTCACCCCCTCTCCTCGTCCGTCTCGCCTCAACCAGCGAGGAGGGGACGGTGAGGGCGGGGGTGCGGGGCCACCAGCATTGCTCGCCAGGCCTGGTGGCCCCTCGGCTGCCAATCGAGCCCCCAGCTCGATTGGCAGGTGGGGCTGGCCGGCGGGTGGCCGGCCGGCCACCTGACCAGCGGCCGGCCACCCAGCCGGCTGGTTGCCAGCTGGCCGGTGGCCAGCGCGTGGCTGGCCACCAGCCAGCCCTCACTGGTTGCGAGGGTGGGGAGGGCCGAACCAGCCCTCCTGCTACAGGGACAAATGAAAGAGGGAAACAGGGGGAGAGCCATGCCTGGCTCTTGAGTATACAAGCAAGCGTAAGTAGGTGGCTGTTGACGCAAGGACATGTACTTTTGTCGTGGAGAAGTTAGACCTACTTTACGGGCTCAAGTGGGAGACCAAGGCGGTGGTGTATTTACAGTGCTGTGCCTTCTTGGAAATTACAGCAAGGAAACATCAGGCCGTTTTTGTCACGGCCTGATGTTTAACATCTCAAAGTGATGAAACCGTGGATTGGGTTTTCGTCATTCACAAAAGACCATCAAGTATCTATGAATAGTACAAGAACACACAGTTGAGACAATCTGCAACTAGCATTATGGGGATCACATATCCGACGACTAGGAGTTTGGTGTGTAGTTTGTACTGGTGTCTTTACCTGTTTTTACATGGATTGGTTATTGTCTTATTGAAATGACTATGTGTTGAGGGGTGTTTTTAGGAGTATGCATAACCTCTTGCTATGCATGGGAGAAAATGTTTCCTCTGATCCAGTGGTATGCCATTGGAGTGTATGCTCGCATAGCATGTGTAAACATTATCATGATAACATCAAGCTATTGTCTAACTACGTGTACCCATTGGCCTTTTAAGTCATTGTACTACGGGGTTTGGAGATTCTGGTCAATCCATTGTGTGCCTTAACAAGGGAGGTGAGGATGTGGGATGACAGACTGGCTTGTGTGGGTAACCAAATGCGAGTGGCTTGGTGGAAGAAGTCTTTCACGTTTTGAGATATTCGCTGAGTAGGCTGTAAATTCCTAAGATGGTAATGGCCATGGAGACGCATGAGCACATGCATTGTGTGTACCTTTCACATGGAAATTCATTCTGAATTCATGTGGGATAACGCAAAAATATTCAACAACGGATGGCACTGTGATACCGCTAGGAGTCTTGTGCTCAAGAAAGCATTATTATGGAAGGAAATTCTAGGAAGGTACAAAGCTTAATGTGTAGAGTGGAGAAAAATGAGGACTCAAGGGCTGCATGTTGTGTCTGAGTTTTAGATGGTAAAGAAATTAGTATCACATACAAACAGTGACATGAGTGTGCATGTACGTATGTACTGATATCTTGGTTATCAGGGATTGTAAGGTGGATGAGGACATGCTCATCACGAAGGTGGTTGTTGGTTGTAATTTTAAGTATGCAATTCTCCTCTCAGACATGGCTTTCCTTTTGTTTCCGTGACAGGAAAGAAATGGGGCTGAAACTTGATTGCGCACAAAATTTGACATCAATATACATAAAGCATGATCCGATTGTTGTCTGGAATGTAGAGTCCACACATTAATTAACATTTGGGAACACAGATTTGTGAGGGTACACGGATGAATCATTAGGTGGTGTAGGTGTGAGAATGTAAAGGGTGAAAGGATTTTGGGCAGGTGATCACGTCTTTTTTTATGTAAAAAATACTGTAGTGACAGGAAAATTCGGAAGGTCATTTACAAGATAATCTTCCAGCTGGTTATTTCGAGCAACTTTGAATGATTTTTTGGGCTACTGGCTAGTGGGGGTATTTCAGTAAATGCCTGGGTAAATTCGAAACGTACCGTCCTGTTCCCTTCGTGCGCAGAATTGTAGGGGCCTCGGTTCGGTCGGAGAGTTTGGAACTTTGAATGCCCTTGGTCAGATCAACAGCTGATGCAGGTGGGGCCTTATCGACGGGTGAGCGCCGCTCTCGGCCTCCAAGTGCCCGGTTCGCACTTCGAGTTGCTTCTTCCGCACCGTGCACCGTGCATAGTCACACCGCGCATCAAATCCCCGTAGCCTCCAGTTCCCCCCCCCCCCCCCCCCCCCCCCCCCCCCCCC
>SZWC01002523.1:45175-70071 GCA_023375785.1 Penium margaritaceum | reverse complement strand
CCCCCCCCCCCCCCCTTCCCGCACCGCCATGCACGCAAGCATTCACGCTTTCACTCCAAAAGCTCCATCGTGCAGTCCCTTTGGCACTAGCAGCCATGGAGTCCCTAAACACCATCACTTGTTACTTTGCCAAGTGCACATGCAAAGAGAGGTTCGCGGCCGTCCAGCGAGAGGTCGAGCTCCTCCCACCTCGCCAGCCACTCCTCAAGCGCGCTGTCCGGCGCCCCCGCAAGACCCCACAACACCAAGAGGTGCTTGGCCAAGCCAGACAGGCCAACAACCGCAAGTCTGGCTCCTCCCCCAAAGCTTCAAGCACACATACCGCCACTTCATCCGCAGGGCCATGCGCGGCGCCACGGGGTGGCTACTACAATTGGATTGGCCGCGGCCATTTCCACCGGATTGACGAGGCGGTACAGAAGTCGGGCAACATCAACGCGGCTATACCGCATCTCCAGCGCGTGTGGCGTGGTCCGTGCGGTGCTTGTCCATATGACAAGCTTGCCGCATCCACGGGCTATGGATGGTACGAGCGCGGCTCCAAGACGTCGCGCGAGCACATCTTGGAGGCGGCGCGCAAGGTTCTTCATGAGCCCATCCCGGATGGCGCCCTGGACGCGGCGCTACCTCCCGGCATGTGTGGAAGACGCGGCTTCCGTGACCAACCCAGAGCTTGTGGAGGAGGCAAAGACGGAGCTTGAACATTTGCGCGGGATTGGCGTGCCCATTTTCTCCTTAACCGCGCAATCCGTCCTCCGCGACATCATGGAGGACCACTGTCCGGTTGAGGGAGAATGGGGGGGGTGATTTCTTTTAGCAAGGCATGGGTGCATTCGTTCATGGAGAGGGACTTGGGATGGTCATGGCGTGCCCACACCACCACCGCGCAAAATTTGCCCGTTGACTTCGACACCCGTGTATGCGAACTCATGATCTGCCTTGCGGGCATCGTGGCGGGCTACAACATGATGTCCACCTTCGTGGTGAACCCCAACCATACCGGGGTCATGGTCGTGCCCTCGCGGAACAAGACATGGGCTCCCATGGGGAGCAAAGAAGTGGCCATCGTTGGCGTCGATGACAAGCGACAATTCACGGCCGTGGTCGCCTCCTCCATGGATGGCGACATGCTTCCAATGCAGGTGAGACCCGTCCATTGACCGCATTGTCCTGTGCTCCTTGATTGTTTTTTGCTACTCCATTGCTCTACTAACACGGCCTTTGGTCATGCATGGACAGTTCATCTTCGCGGGCATGACCGCCACTGTCCAACCGGGGGGAGCACATGCCGCAAAGGCCAAGGAACTCGGGTGGCACTTGACTCAAACCCAAAATCATTGTGCGAATGAGAACACCACCCGCGAGTGGTTCCGCCACATCCTCAACCCGTGTTACCGCAAGAAGTGCACCGCCATGTGCAAGGAGCCGGGAGCCGAGCCATGCATTGTCCTTTTGGACGCATGGCGCCCGTGATGCACCGACGCATTGCGGGCATGGCTCAAGGAGAATTTTTCCTACGTCGTGCCGGTCTACATTCCGACGGGTTGCACCTCTAAGGTGCAGCCCGCCGATGTAGGCCCCCAACGTCCCTTCAAGGTATACATCACGGAGATATTTTCCCAATGGATGACATCCGAGTCGAAGGCCAACCTGAGGTTGCATTTCCCTCTCAAGAAAATGAAAGCAAACATGCTTGAGTGGATGATTGAATCTTGGATGCGGTTGAGAGACATGAAGGACACAATCACGGCAACGTGGTCCAAATGCGGCTACGACGACATTTTCACACAAGAGCTCCGAGTGTTGGCATTGCGGCGATGCTTGTGCCGTGGACAATTCCTTTGTGACACAACCCTCCCGGAAGATGAAGAGCATTTGGGTGTTTAGACACCCATGTACAGCTTTAGACTTTCATGTGGGTGTGTTCCCTCTCTTTTCCATGTAGTGTTTGCCCATCTTTGAGTGCAACCATGTTCTCTGTCGCAAAGTGCCATTGCTTCACAAATGCAAACCCCGCTTCACAAGCGCGAACCCCCCCCCCCCCCCCCCCCCCCCCCTCCCCCGGTTTCGGACTTCGGCCTCCGGCGGAATCGCCGTGCGAACACCGAACGCAGGGTCGCCGTCGCGCCGTCACGCACCACACCAAGAGCCGAACCAATTTTCAGGACACTCTTTTCCGAACAGCAAATAGAAATAATTTGTGGAAACTGGCTAGGGCTCCAGAACAGATTAATGGGACAGTCCCGAAAAAAAACAATTATTTTACTTCCGAATTATCCTGTCACTACGGTATACGTATAACTATAACCGATAGCAAACAAGCATGCCATTGCAGACAAGGAAATAAATTTTAGAAGATCATCGCGGTTCCTTCATGGATATATGATTGCCAGTTTCTAGGTTGAAAAGTGAAACAAGAGAGAGAGAGAGAGAGAGAGAGAGAGAGAGAGAGAGAGAGAGAGAGAGAGAGAGAGAGAGAGAGTAGGTGGAGAGGAAAAGGACAAGAGTCTAGGTGGGATGGTGTCGAGGGAACATGGTAATGATGGAATGGAAGGAGGAGAGGAGAGTTTGGTTCTAGAAAGGGGTTTTGGATGGGCGTGGATCTTGAACAAGATAATACACATTGGGATGAAAAGGTAAGGATATGTTTGGGAATTTTTATATTACAGGCGACAAAAATTGTTATGATAGCAGAATCTTATGAGCTCTGGTTCAATGCTTGAATAGGAATGGTTTTGACTTCTTAGAAGGATTAAATTGGGGTCGGCATCACTGTCATAGCAAGAGATCAAGATTGGACTATAGAAAATCAACTTTGACCATATACTGAGGTGGAAGTCTTCCATGCAATGAAATAAAAGTTTCTTTATACAAGATGGAAGAACCCATACGTACCAGAAGGCTCTCTATGTTTTGGCAGGTGAAAAGCAACATGGAAAACAAACATGGAGAGAGGGGAGTAAAAGCATAAATAGAGAGATAGGAAGGAAGTGAGTGGGAAGTTTGGGAGGAAAAGTTGTACTGACCGAAGATCGTGGAAAAGATGGGATCAATTAGGTGGGAGCAAAGAGGGGCATGGGAAGAGGTGAATTTTTTATACAAGAAATAGCAAATCACATGGTTAGGAATCCCTTGGATGACGTGAAGTGCAAATGCCCTTGCCTTCCAGCCTTTTGCTCTCAAGAACATTGGAAGATTTTATGATTTTTGGGTTCACCATTTTGACATGGATGGGAGTATGGCATGTGGGGTGACATGTGATATGTCCCAAGGGTGCAGGAGGTGTCAGTAACATCCTTGGACATCGACTTGGGTTGCATCTGGTTTGGAGTTGGGTCAGAGTGGCTTAGAAGGCTAGCATTTACATAAGGAGTCTTCTGCGTGCATGTCATTTTCATATATTAAAGGAATAAAAGGTGTGTGGATAGGGATACAAGGGAAAGAGGGAAGGGCTGGATGGATACAAGGAAGAATGAGGATGATTGCAGTGAGGGGTTTTGAGATTGGTGTCTGTGATTGTGGGATGTGCTTTATTTTAAATTGCCATAGACTTAGGTCTATCATGCTGGTCAAGCATGGTTAGCGAGCAGCTCTTGGCCTTCACCCGGCCGACCAGTCCATGGTACCACCATTTCCAAACTCATCACTATTGAATTTCCGGAGTGGATGCGTTGGGTAGTCTATTAGTGCTGTCATAGGTGCAATGATGTGCGACCTTCGTACAGGTTCTGGATGGCATTTGCACAAGGAATCTGGGTGGACGAGGCCGGTAGGGTGAAATTTGCCAATACGAAAGGGGGCCTGGCAAGAGTCAGATGATGGGAGCCCACCATGAGGTAGGTGAAGGATGTTTCACGCTCAACATCAAGGAATGTAAATTATTAAGATAAAAAAATCAGTAGTTACGAGTAATTACCCAAAAGCTACGATGGTTTTGGCCCTAATGGTCCAAGCTTCGCATAAAACTAGTCACACCCGTATCCAAGTGCCAGAAATCGATTCCCTTCGTGGACAATGAAAGGGGTCCAATCCCATGTGGGAGGAGCTTAGCATAGACCGGCCTCATCATGTGGCACAAAATGGTCCCTGGCCTGTGGATGATTGGATTGGATGGACCGAGGGTTGGATATCCCAGCTCACTATGGTCTTGGTCCGGTGGGCCAAGCTTCACATTCAATTTGTTAAAGCAAGGCTTTAGCATGATCCAATTGAGAAAGTACACATGTTTTAATGGGGATGGTTGTTGGATGCAAACACAACCTTAAAAAAAGATATTGCCATCCCAAAACTTCATATGCATTTCCTAGTTATTATGTGTTGTGTCATGGCTCAACTAGTTTACAATGAGTTGTAAAACGTTGTTTTTTTTACGAAAGGTAGACAATGGCTTCAGCAGTGTACTCAACTTCCTTCTCAACATTGATGGATGGTGGTGGCATGATTTACTGGTCAATGATTGTTTTTTTCACGTTGAAAGTTGCATATGGATGATGTAAACCTGATGATCATTTCATAGCTTCTTGTGACCGCCAATGTATGCCATGTTTACCTTAGTGTCTCACGATATCATTCAAGTTGTTCATTGAATTTGAGGTATTATACCTCCTTTGGTTGGCAGCATCTGTTAAATATATAGATAAAAAAATGCCATTTATTCATTGGATGGAATAGCTAAATTATCCATGAATAAAACCAAAGTATGAGTCTCATCCACCCATCATCCAAAAAAACCCCACCCACGTAACGTGTCTCCATGCTCGTTTACGGCAAGCATCGCCAACATAGAACAAAAAGGAAATGCACATCTTTCCAATTATTGATAAGAAAACAAAGCCATATGTTCAATGCCTTACTAGCCGCAGATCAATGGATGTTCGTTCAATAATGGGCAGGGTTGACAACTAGCCACTGTTGTTGGTGATCTTCAACCATTTGGTTCCCTCGATTAGAAGGTGGGATCCAAAAGTGTGGCCGCCAGGTATGAAAGGAAGAAATGGTATACACAAGCGGTGATTTCAAATGTTATGTTGACAGAAGTACACTTAAGATGAAACTAATATTGGTTCCTTTGTATCCGCCATCTTGTTTGTAGCCATCCACGACATGTCGTTCCATGGAGGGCCTGAATCAATTTGGACAATGTTGATCTTGGCTGTAAGTTCAGGAAGGCAAATAAGCATGTATTGAAAAATCCCATCAAGAGAGATTGCTAATGATTGAATTTTGGCTAGACATTTGCCTGTTTTGCGGTTTTTCAATTGATGTGAACATCATTCCATTGATTATTCAAACATCACCAACACACCAAAAGAACGTGTACACCAATAATTTTTTTAATTGCGTATTTGACCTTGGCTATGTGCACGGTGGCTGTCCACATGTGTGTAGATACCATTTTTAGTAGGTGAAGAAAGGCAACGACCTCTATATTGCATGGAATGTCTCCACGGTATTGTGTTATTGGTTCACTAACTGTAGGGCTTGGTAGGAAAATGCATAGCAAGTGCGAGGTATTGGCTACTTCCACAATTGATTACTTTGTTATTGCTACCTCTGCAGTTTCACTCGTTCATCTTCTAGTTGGGGCTGGCAAGGGCTCCAACACCTTTTTGTAGCATTGCACAAGCCATTGATGGTAGCTATAGAGTATGGGCTAATATCTTTATTTCAGGAATATTTTATAAGTTTTTCCAATTAGAAAATGCCATATAGCTTATCAAGTAGATGGAGACTCACGTACAAGCAGCAAAGCGGCCAAAATACCTGATAATATGACAACAAATCCATATGTAAACTTAGTACAAAATATGGATGCGTACATGATTACTAGAGAGGATATCGTGGAGGGAGAAAATGAAGAAAAATCATGGATATCTGGCCTGAGTACATTGATGAACGCAAACATAAATACTATGTTTTTACCCTGAAAATTTGTAGCCAACATCCGTGCGTTTAATACAAAGTTTCTCACATGTAATGTGGGGGTTTCAATACATGCATTGTGTATCAGTACTGTGAGAAACAGGCTCCTTCAATTTGATAGAACAAGCATGCATGCTTTTTTGGAGATGATAGCGTTTCTTGGCGTCGATTTGTTGAATTCTTGATTGCACATGTCTGTATTTCACCTTTTTGTCACTTTATGAAATTCTGCTCCAACGTACGTAGATGTAACTAGTTGTATTTTTTCATGATTGTAAATCAAATTCACCCGGGTGAGTTTAATTCGACTAGTCCTAAAATTATCTTCCATGACCATAGAGATACTTATATTTTTAAGCGTTGTTTTTCAAACCACAAAACACTTAGATTCCCCCATATACAGGCATCCTACAACATGCGTATGATTCTTCTACGGCATCCTGTTTTTTAACCCTGCACTTATGATCCATCCAATGCCGCTTCCACACCATGTCTCAAATAGTTTTGCTAGAAATCATGGTATGTGATGTATTAAAGTTACAGGCCATCATGTTTTTGTACCCCGTGCACAACATTTTCACACATTGGATGGATACGCCAGTGCAATGGCGATGATCTACCAACATCGCAGAGTGTTTTTGTAATCACGGATGTACTCTGTCATTGGTTCAATTTGAACTACCCAAGTTTTGGTGAGCTTACATACAGTTTTCAAAATCTTGTGTACATACATCACAAGCACCGTAATTTGAAGGAAAAATTACACAAAAAAACAAACAAAGAAATGGTTGAATTTGTGTGGATGAATGAAGAACAAAATTTTTGAACAGGTGCAAGTAGCGCTATGGTATGTCCCTTGAATTGTTTGATGGCTGATCCGACTATGCGTAGCCTGATACGAGAGGGTTTGAACAAAAAAAAGCTGATATTTTAGTTTGTAAGGAAAGATGGCCAGAGACTAATGAAAAGGATGTTAAATATTTTTTGCTTTCCCCAGGCATGGCAGAGAAGAAAGAGGTTCTTGAGCTTGACCTTTCCACAATGCCAATGATGTTGATGTTTTAGTCACTTGGCAAATACTTTGTGGTGATGTACATGGACTAACTATGTCGTTATTATGTGTACTTGTTTTTGTTGGCCACATTGAGGATTATATGTCACAAATGTATGTCTTGTGTCCCATGCCGTTCTTTAGTTATTGAAACTAGTGTATTGATTTTTCATGATTTTGATGCTTTCTGTTGGGATCTTTGAAGTCGTTGTCAGGTCAAGTGCCACTTCGTCTGTGGCAATAAGGAATGCCCGTTGTTTATGCCCACATAGAATGGCAAAGAACTCGATTAAAAGTGAAATTTATGTAGAATACGGCTATCCCATCTGAGATAAATCTTGTAATCGCTCGTGACTTTTTTTCTTTGACTTTCCCCAGCTTACAATAGGGGTAGTCTGCAAAGTTGATGGATTTTCACTGTTGTTGTTGGCCTTCTTCCCTCCAAACATGAAAAGCTAGCTGTTCAAGCCCAGTCTGTTCCCAAGGGCCAAACAGGTTGTGTGAGAAATCCCATGCACAATTGTTCACGAAGATCACTGAAAAGCAAGAACTTCATGTTGCACGTTTAGTAGTGATACTGGATGGTATTCATCATTTCTTGAATGGGATGTATGACTTTGTAATCCTCTATTTCCCACACCTGGTTCTTGCATATATTTGAGTGCAAGATCCTTCGTTACATGTTATTTATCCTGGCCAGGACTTTCATCCCTTACTCGTTCACATTTACCGGCTTTATCCAGCTTTATGCCATTCTTTGCTACATCCCATCTGTCTTGTCATGCCACTGATCCCTTCTTTCTCAAGGCCTGCCAGCCCGTAGTTTTAATAGGCCAAGGGCTCATTCTCCTGCACAATTGGAGCAGAGGTACAAGAAATATTGGTTTTCTTACTACCATAGCAACTTTCAATGAGCTTGACAACTTTGACTACACGTAGTCTTCTATTAGCTGGATATTTTCACATCAATATATTATCCTAGAGCTAACTACCGGGTGGACAGTCTTCGAAGTAGAAACAGAGGTTAGCTTGCTACTGGTAAATATCCACCATGGACCAAAATGCTTTCCAGGTACAATGGAATATCTCTCACCCCCTTTTTGTGTGGCAAGTCAAAATGGTCTTCATAGAGATCACTAAAGACCGCTCGGCTTTCCATGTGCCAATGATTACCAGGGAAATAAAGAACCAGACCAAACCACACGTGGTTTCTTTTCTTTTGTGACAGAATGTTAGGAAACATGACAAATTTTAAGGTCAATTTTATAGGAAAATCAACAAGATTTGGAGCTGTGTGTGCCAGGAAGATGGTGTTGACAACTCCTGAGGTGGAGGGTGCAGATGGAGCTGGATCTGTATGTGTAGATCTCACTCGTGTAGTTGGTACAACAACTACACACTCCAGTGTGCGCAGGTGCCTGTGTGCTACAACCAACTCACCTTGAAGAAGAGAGGCATGCTCACGCATCTTGGCATGATCATCCTGAGTGACTATGCAAAGCTCCAACTCAACATCCTTGAGCACCGCTAACACCTCACTGTAAGTAGTAGACAAGGAGTAAACTACTCAGCACAACACCGCCACCGCCATCTCCGCTGCCGGAAGCTAAGTGCCTACTGATATTGCACCTCCTGAAGAAGCATCTCTCAATACTCCTTGGTACTGAGACAAATAGTTGCCTGAAGAACGTAGATGTTGGACAACCTTTGAGGTAGGAGGCGTGTAGGGCTCGAAGGTGAAGAGGGATGATCCAGGTGTGAAGAAGAAGGATGTGGGTGATTTAAAGGACGTCTCATGTTGTCTAGGGTGTTGTAAGTACTTACTACCTCAGGATCCCCACCGTGTGAGGCGCTGTCTGAGAATGCATTGGAGCCGGAATCGAAACAACCTGGGTTGTGTCCACTACAATCCTTAATGAGCAGCTTGGCCAATGTATCCTATAGTGCATGTAGCAACTCCTGTGTATCACTCTATAGACATGTGTATGTAGTCACTCCTCTCCATGTCCCCAATGAAGTGGTGACCGGGTGCACCTTGTGGTGTGGGGGTATCACCAAGCAGTGTCTCCTGGATAGTATTGACATAAGTCTCTTGCTCGTTGATGAGGGAGCACATCTCATCCTCCTCATCTTGGCATCTTAGTCAAGGATGACTAGGTGCTGCTGACTCGGTCAAGAGAACAGACTTTGTCATCACTACCATAGTTGGACAATGATTGAAAGCCCTCCATGTGATCTAAGAAGCCAGAATGGTGACATAGCTCATGTTGACAAGTGATAGAACAGTCGTAGCTCATGTTGTCAATGAGAGGAATGTTGCTCATACAACTGATGCTGTCGATACAGCTCATTCTGAAGATGCAGCTAAGGATGTCAATGTGGCCAATGCTGCTAATGTAGCTGATGTTGCCGATAGACCTGATGCTGCTGATGTAGCTGATACTGATGATGGAACCGATGTTGATGGTGGATCCAATGTTACCGATGTAGCCAATGGCACAACTGGTTTTGACGAGGTCAATGAAGATGATACAACTAGTGTAGTTGATCCTACTAAATAGCTGGTACTGCTGATGCAGTGGATGCAATTGATGTTGTTGGTGCTATAGATGATGTGGATACAATAGATGTAGCTGATGCTCTAGAAGTCATGGGTGCTGTTTCTGATGTAGCGGATGGAGCTGATGCACTATCTAGAGAAAACGATGATACTAATGGTGCAAAAAGTGCTAATGCACCAGTTTTTGATAAAGATGTCGACACCAATGGTGAAGTTGATGTTCCTGCCAAAGGTGATGTCATTGGTGCCACTGATGCTTATGAAGAGGATACTGCTGGGGATGGAGCAACTAATGTAGATACAACTAAAATAGGTGGTACAACTGGTTCTCTTGAAGGTGCCAAAACTTTCAATGTACAAGATCATGATGAAGACATTGACACCAATGGTGGAGTTGATACACCTGATGGAGATGACGTGGTCAATGCAGCTACTGCCGCTAGTAGGGTCGATGTGGAAGATCAAGGCATTGTAAAGGGCATAACACAAAGAACATTATCGACACTAAGGATGTAGTACATGCAGCCATCACAGGCGCTACCGTAGTACTTGATGCTACCAAAGGTGTCGACACTGATGATGCAGTCTACAAAGTTGATGTAGCGGATGAAACCAACACTAAAGACGAGGCTGAGAGTCCAAATGAAGCTAATTCCCTGGTGAAGTCAACATATATGACTAATAACCTCACCCGTGAAACCGTGTATCAACAAGTGTATTGGGAAGTGAACAAACTAGTGAACATGGACAGTTCTCAGAAAATACTAAATATCTCATAGAGCCCTATATAGTGTTCTTTTTATACAAGGAATGTAAATTTGGATCGGCTGACATGCATTCATGTGGATATTTTGTAAATATAGTTTGCATACAAGAATACACTTCTTAATACACTGCTCAACAAGTGCGTGAATTGAGGTGATTAACCATAACTCGAAGTCAACACCGAGGATACAACTGGTGTAGCTGTCACAACAGAGGCAACTCATACTTTAAGATAGGCGCAGCAGATGAGGCTGATGCTGATGACGCTACTAAAGCCGCGGATGCTACAAATAACAGTGATGTTTCTCATAATGGTGAAATAGCAGATGGAGGAGCTGGTATGGCTGGTGAAAATATCACAACAGATGTGATTAGTGCTATAGACAATGTAGTTCCACTAGAGGACACTGATGCTGGCAATGCAATAGATGTAACAGATGTGACAGCTGGTGTAGTTTGTGTAGCTGTTGTAGTTGATGTAGCTGGCACGGAAGATAATATAGAAAGTGTGGATGTGTACGGTGTGGATGAGATGGAGACTACCGGTGCTATCGAAGATGGAAAAACTATAGAGGATGTGGATGCTACCAATGTTGCCGATGTTATAGATCCTATAGGGGATGCTAATACTAGCGATATAGTAGACGTAAGAGATGAGGCAGCTAGTACAGTTGTCGCAGTTTATACAACTTCTACTGTAGATGCTGCTGACATTGCAAATACTGCTGATTCTATAGATGTTCTAGTGGATAATGATGCTGGTAATGTAATCGATGCAATGGATGGATAGCTGGTGAAGCTATTGCAGCTGTCGCAGTTGATGTAACTGGTATTGTAGATGATGCTGATGCTGGAAATGATGCTCATGTTGTAGATGTTGTAGTTTTTACTAGAGATGGAAATGCAGCAGATGAAGTAGGTGGGATTGCTGATGCACCTGGTTCTATTCTCGTAGCTAATAGATCTGGTAGTATAGATACTACGGAAGGCATGGATATAGATAGAGTACATGAAGGTACCGATACTGTTGATGTTGTAGAGGCAGCACAAGGTGCTCCTATTCCATCATCAGTGCTCACTATCATAGTCGATGTCAAAGTGGACGGATGCACACACACCCCCTCGAACGATGTAATGATAGAAGGTGGTGGAGAAAGAGATGTGCCGGTGACAAGACAAACATGACACGCTGGAAGCCAGCGACATTTTCGAATAGGAGGCTGGATGGGAGAGGCAGAAGAGAGTGGCCCAACCATCGTCATAATGACACAAGTAGAGTAGAGGATGGAGACAATAGGTGAGGACTGAGCGGGAAGGTATGGATCAACTATGGAATGCACGTTAGAAGAGGATAGTGAAGAGGAAGAAGGTGCCTGTGACGTCGAGTAGGATGAGTCATCCTGCTCGAAGAGGAGATGGTTACGGAGCTCCAGCAGCATGTGTCGTAGATCCTAATTCTCTATATGCAAGGCTGCTAGAGGTCCGGTGATAGGTATGACTGAGTGATGGAGGTCTACCAATCGTAGAGAATAAGTACGAGCATGGGACTGGATCTTTGGTGGATACCACTCGCAAGGGTGCTGCCGACTTTGGTGCCAACCATGGCATCCATGTCTACTGTAGTGGTAGGCAAAGCCACGACGGGGTGGCTCTTGCTGTGGAATGGGGGACCAATCCTGTGGGAATAATGCAAGTGAGGATGGAGAATGTCGTGTCCCAAAATTGTTGTGACCGACCATGGGAGGGGTGGAGGAGCTGCATCACAAAAAAGTGATGCCGACGGCCACATTACAACCCTTGAAAGCAGATGATGATGAGGATATGCATGAAGAACGTTGCCTCTTGGTGGTAACAAGAAGGACCACAAAGAAAGGTGGTTACAGGTTGGAGGCGGTCCGATCACCTCGTTGCCAGGCTCATGACACAAAAAGGCATGTAGAGCATTGGCTTTGGTCGGTGTGAAGCCGACTACATAGGAGGCTGACCAAGATTTCCTGGAGAGGGTGATGCCAGAGGCTGGGTTAGTGTGGCGATAGGCTGGTGACATGGTTGGGCGAAGGAAATGCTCTGAGGTGGTGGTGCCATTGGTAGGATCATTGTGCCCAGAGGTATCTGGTGATGAGGGTGAGTGTAGGAGAGGCCTCCCAATGGTGTAGAAACTGACCGTGGAAGAGCATGGATGAGATTCACCATCTCCCGACGAATGGCGCAACTCCCGACTACGTGAAGATTTTTGACAACTTCAACCTCAAGATCTTGGAGGCCATGGCATTCTAGGAAAATCTGATGTCCTGGTTCTGTTCCCAGTTTTTAAATTGGGAGGAAACGATTCAGGATACTCACATGCAGTGTAGAGAGGCAGAGACATTAGCAGCAGCTCTGCCTATCCTACGTCTCCATCATCTGGGACCCCTCGTGTCGTTGGAACCAAACGTGGTGCTGGCCGTGGCAAGGGGGGACGTGGGAGGGAGGGGAAGGACAAGACCCAGGAGCCTTCTGACAGTAGCTCTTCTCGTGGCAACTCTCTTGTCTATCACAACTGTGGCAAGCCAGGTCATGGTTGGTACACCTACCCATCACCCACTGACGGGCCTCGTGTCATCAGTGCCATGTATTGTGAGCATGAGTGACGCTTTGGCACCGCTGCATCCACCACTGCCTCTCCTGTTGGTGCTTCCTCCACCTCCTCAGCAGCCGCATCCTCCACTGGCACTACAACAGTTATGACTACATCCCCAACTCCTCCCATGCCTTATATCGGGCCTGTAACTGCATGGACTCTATATATGGCATGGTCAACTTGACCTTCGTAGCTCAGTTACACTTTAGCTTCTCCTTCCGGCATGGCCACACCATACTACCTCCCAACTCCTGGACCCTCGGCTCGTGACCGCCAGCTGGAGCAGTTCATCGTGTACTACCTCGGGATCCCTCCTCGTCAGCCCCGTCCCAGGGAAGTACGAGTTGTATGTCTGTTAGTTAGGAGGACACATACAGTTTTCATACGGAGATTATACTTCACAGTGATCCCCTTATGGATGACAGTTATGTCCCTATCCCCATCTTGGATGATGTTGCCAGGCTTGAAAATTGGGAGGCACGCTTTATAGCTGAGTCTCATGCGCATCGCCTGTTGCCCACGTCACGTCAGGGTGTCCAGTGTCGTGTTACCGTACATGTCCGCAACCATGATGGAACCTCAATCATCGACTCCAGCGCTACTCATGACATTACATTCTGTCATCAGGCGTTCATTATGCTTGGCTCGGTGGTTGGTTCCTAAAGTGTTTAGACTGGGTCTGGCCAGATGCTTCCTGTTCGTGGTGTTGGTTTGTCCGCTTTCGGGGTGCCATTGGCAATGTCTATGTCACTGATGTGTTGTTTGTGCCAGACTCACAACTCAGCCTTCTATCTGTCACTGCTCTTCCACTGCATGAGCAAGGATGTTTTGCACTCCCATGACATTGGCACAGTCTGTTCTCTGCTGGCAACAGTCTTTGTACCGTATTGCATGCAGAGGGAGCACAGTTGTCTGGGCACAGTGGTCTTTGGGTTCATGTTCCTAGGATGCTCTCATGGAGGAGGAGTGTATGTATCTTCCCAGCTGGTACCTCGTTGATAGCTCTTGCAGCCCAGGGGGAGTGTTGGTGTTTGGTCTTTGAGCTATCATGTAGCCTTGTTTAGCAAGAGCCTCCTAGTTTGAGCTGATGGTTCTCCAGTGCCTACATTACTCTTTCTGTGACACGTATGGTGCATTCTAGCAGCTCAGTTTACCCAGACACTTTTGGTATAGTTTTCTCAGTGGTCGAGATCTGGGCAGTTGGTGATTTGTGCAAGTGCACCGGGAGACCCCATAGAAGCTCACCGCATAGTCTCTAACAGGGGAGGCACTCTTTCTCTGGTCGAGACCCGGGTACCAGTGGTTTGTACCGGTACCTCGGGAGGTCCAGCACTGATTGGTCTAGTCTTGTTGACCCCTTGTCAGACGTTTGTAGTTTGCATGTGGCTGCGGCCCGGACGACCTGTTACATGTTCCGGGGTCTCGGAAGGCCTAAACTTGTCTAGCCTAGCTAGTCGGTGATGCTAGTGTGTCACCGTGGAGTCTGGAGACATTTCGGGTACATCGCATATTTTCCCGTTGGTCGAGATCCGGGCACCCGGTTGACTGTTCCAGTGCCTCGGGAGATCTCCATCATTGGTTTCATGCTCTATGACATGCATATCCCCTGTTTGTGCCTTTTGGTGCGACGGGGATGACGGGGCCTTGTGGACTAGCCGCCAGTCCCCAGTACATAAGCCCTCATCAGGGCTCATTATTCTCTCCTTCATTCTTAACTCATTCGTTCCGGACCTAGCCAAATCTTGGTGCTGCATTTCTCCCGCTCACCACTAGAGCTCATGTCTCTTCCAACATGGACCTACATGCCCTAACTCATTTTAGCACCAGGGATCTACACGAGCATGGACACGGTTGAGTAGTCACACTAAGCTGTACAAACAGACGGGGACAATTCACATCACAATAGTAGCTGGTGGACAACCTTCAGCATAAGCTAGAAGCTCTCGCTACACAAGACAGTATGCCAATCGGACAGCTCTAAGTTCGTACACCAACACCAGGAGCCAGCTGGAAATATCCTACAGCAGCAGGTTGGGGCAGCAGCGTTATTGATGCAGCGTTATGGAATCCACGCCCGTTGCTTAAGTTGCCCCCTCAGTCTGTTGCACCAGAGCCTAAGTCTGAGAGCTCTGGTGTTTGTTACTCAGAACTGCGCGTGCCAAAGTTAGCGCCAGACAACAACTGAAAACTGGAAATGACTGATCAAGAACTGAGAATGAGCAACAATGGGAGACCCCTTCCAAATTCTAGCTCCTCCCCAGCTCTGTAGAGCTTGTTACTCAGTTTCTAAGCCAATAGAAGAATAGACCTATTTTCTGGCAGGCAGGGTTTTCTCGGTGAGCCTTGCCAGACGGCCGACATCCCAAAACCCGGGCGTCGTCCGTTTTGCCTGAAAACCGGACCATGCCATAATACGCACACTGTGAACGCAGTTGTGCAGTCAAAATCAGCTAGAAGAATAACAGTGAGGAGTTATGGCTGCCTAAACCGAGGCAGCGTCCACGCTAATCCCTCGTACCAACATTGCCCGAAAATCATGAAACTTGGACCTTATGCATAATATGGCATTGCGAACGCAACAGCGTAGTCAGACACGGCATTGGACGTGTGCAGACAGTATATGCAGTGATAGTGATTGCCGACGGCACGACTGTCGAGGAGGTCTGCCGATGGAGCTGAGCACGTTGGAGGGAGGAGGCTCCAGCAAACTATGTGTATGCCTCAACGTGCGTCAGCTCCACCAGATGACATTCCAGCAGCGTCGCGTCGCGCCGTCAGTCATCTGCATGCCGATGTGCACAAGCCAGGAGGACACAACAGAGCACAAGTGAGAGATGTGTGAAAAAACCAACAATTTGCCATGACTCACAGGCGTAGTGCACATACATGGGCAGAGAGCACAGAGACCAAGTGGACAAGGAGAGAGAGAGAATCTCACGGACGCACACCGACCGCACTCACAGCCTTCTTGAATGAGTCACGCTTCAGTGCCTTGGTCAAGAAGTCAGCCAATTGCCGTGCTGTCTCAAACCACACAATGCCGATGCTGCCGTCATGCAACAACGAACACACATAGTGGTTCTCGACATTGATGTGCTTTATGCGAGTGTGATACACGCTGTCATTGTCAACAATGGCCATGGCACTTTCATTGTCACAGTGTAGCATGATGGACGGGACTGACTGATGCAACTCGGACAACAGAAAGTGGAGGTACACGCTCTCACAAGCGCCAGACCCAAGGGCCACATAATCAGCTTCAGCAGTTCTGCGTGCAATGCAGCCTTGCTTGCCGCTGTGCCAGGACACAACCGTGCCGCCAGCAAGGAAGACCCACCCAATACGACTCTTTCCGTCCGGACTACCAGCCCAGTAACTGTCGGTGTATCCCGTCGCCAAAACGGACGACTATCGATGGAACATGAGACATCGACGTGGGATAGAGACGACATAGCACAGTACTCGGATCGTGGCCTCAAAGTGGAGGTGATGCCGCTCTTGAGAGAACTGTGCCAGGAGGTTGATGGCGAATGCAATGTCAGGATGCGTCGTCATCGCCAAGAACATCAGTCACCTAATGACGCGTAGATACGTGATCACGTATACTGGCTCCTCCACAACGGCTGGATGAAAGCTCTTGAGCACTGTCTGACCATCGGGCGACATTGGTGAGGATGCTCTTGACACGAGTGGTAGGTCCTTAGCAAAGCGCCCGGACAAGGTCTGGACGTAGGCGGCCTGATGGACATAGAGGATGTCCATAGAGCAATCATGCTCAAGCTCCATGCCTAGAAAGACTCGTGCTGACTCGAGGTTCTTCATCTCGTAGGCAGCATGCAGCAGGTCCTTGACCCGCTAGATGGCAGTTGCATCTGGCGATGCAATGAGAAGGTCGTCGACATAGACCAGGACAACGATGAGGGTCTGACCTCCCGTAGTGATGAACAGCACGGGGTCGGTAGAGCTACGAAGGAGGTCATCGTTGAGAAGCGTACGACTGATCTTTTGGTTCCAGAAGTGCGGTGAATGCTTCAGGCCATAGAGGACCTTTCGTAACTTCCAGACCTTGCCGGAGCCATCGTTGAAGCCTGGGGGGTGCACCATGTAGAGCTCCTTGCCCTCTAGTCAGCCATGGAGAAAGGCGTTGCTCACGTCCATCTGGTGCATTTCCTACCCGTGCTCGGCAACCAGGCTGAACAATACTTGGCTAGTGGAGAACAGACCGACCGGGACAAAGATCTGGTCATAGTCGATCCTAGGGACCTGAGCAAATCCCTTGGCTCTAAGACGGGCCTTGTACATGTCCAAGAATCCGTCTGGCTTCCACTTTCGCCGAAGAACCTACTTGGCGCCGATGGCCTTACGGCCCGAGGGGAGGTCGACGAGCTCATAGACTTGATGATGTCGAATGACGGCAAGCTCTTCGACACATGCAGCCTCTCAGTGAGCGGCCTCGAGAGACGCCCGAGCCTCACGTAGGATGGTTGGGTCCTCTGGTCGCTTTGTGGGATGGACAGTAAGGACGTGCGTGTCTCACGCACCAGATGGCATATGCATGAGCGTGGCCGCGACGGCATACCGGTGCTTCTTATGGAGCAAGGCATAGCCCAAAGCTGACCCTCGATGTATGTCAGTGATGACTGACAGTGTGGCCAAACCAAGTGCCTTGGTGCCGGGGTCCCCACTCACGACTGTGGAAGTGGTACTGATAGGAGGCTAGGAGCCTCGTGGGATGACAGGGGATCGTGGCGGGAGAGGATGTGAGGGAATGGCTTGAGTGCTCACTGTTGGCCTGGGTCGAAGGCTCCCGCCCGGACCACGTGTGTAGCGCGCTGACACGGACGGGGAAGCCAGCCTTGAGGGGCTGGCGGACACGGGATGGGGAAACCGGCCCGGAGGGGCTGGCAGACACGAACAGGGCAGCCGGCCTGGAGGGTCTGGCGGACACGGACGGGACAGCCGGGCCGAAGGGGCTGGCGGATGCGGACGGGGCAGCCGACCCAGAGGGGCTGGCGGACACGGACGGGGTAGTCGCCCTGGAGGGGCTGGCGGGCACGAACGAGGCAGCCGGCCCGGAGGGGCTGGCGGGCACGGACTGGGAAGCCTGCCCGGAGGGGTTGGCGGATGTGGACGGGGCAGCCGGGCGGAGGGGCTGGCGGACACCGACGGGGCAGTCGGCCCAGAGGGGCTGGCGGACACGGACGGGGAAGCAGGTTCGAAGGGACTGGCGGACATGGACGGGACAGCCGGCCCGGAGGGGCTGGCAGACACGGATGGGAAAGTTGACCCAGAGGGGCTGGCGGATACGGACAGGGAAGCTGGTCCAGAGGAGCTAGCGGATACGGACGGGGGAGCCGGCGCGGAGGGGCTGGCGGACACGGACGAGGCAGGCGAGGTGACTCCTGGAAATGGCTGGACGGAGGACGAACCCACCACTCTCCCTCGCGACGGGAGGAACATCGACGCGCTGGAGCAAACGAGGTCCTAGGGAAACAGGTCCTCAAAGAAGAGTGCGTCCTGGGACTCGACGATGTAGTGCATGGTGGGATCCCAGAAACGCCATGCCTTTGACTGACGGGAGACACCAAGGAAGGTGCAGGGATGGCCGCGAGGCTCGAGCTTGCTACCCTCATGTGGGGTAGGCAACCACACGATGGCTACACAATCCCAGACGCAGGCTGGACGGAGGTCGGCTTGCTCTCCTCACCAGTGTTGGTATGGTGTGGACTGACGGGGAATGGGCACGTGGGGAATCTGGTTCCAGACCCACGTCATGTAGGTCATGGCTTTGAAGTAGAAGCCGTCAGAGAGACCAGACTCGACCTGCATGGTGCGGACGACGTCGGCCATGGTGCGGTTCCACCACTCAGACACGCCGTTCTGGACTGGCGTGTAAGGCACCGACGTCTCATGATAGACGCCACGGGAGGCGAGGAAGAGTGTGCTCTCCCCGAGAAACGGAAGCGGCAGAGAGGGCGACCACACTCGCGCTCAGCACGGACAAGATTGTCCCGAATGGTGGGAGCGACGTCGCTCTTCTACCGAAGGCAGAAGACCCAGCGATAGCAAGAGCAATCGTCCGTAAGTGTCAGGACATAATGACTGTACTCTCCGACTGACTCTGTCGGGAGGGGACCCATGACATCAGAGTGAACCAAGTCAAGTGGGGTGGTCGCACGAGAGGCAGAAAGGGGGTAGGTGGAACGGTGCATCTTTACCTGAGCACAATCAATGCACTCGGTGGGATGCGGCAGAGGAAAAGAGGCTGGATCAAGGCTTGTGGCTGGCTCCGTGCGAAGCCTGCTGTCGACAATGACAGAGTGGACGTGATAAAGGCGACAATGTAGGAGACGTGTGTAGTGCGGAGTGAGTGTGCTAGTAAAAAACACGTGGCCAGTGTCTATCAATGAGGAGGGGACGGAGGTAGACGCGGACAGGCGCGGTACGTGACACAAGTTGCCAGGGGCGGTGGCCTGCAAAACACCACGACCTAACGGATGCGACGACACATTGTGCATACCACGCAAGTGCAGAACATCCATGCTCATGCAATCAAGGGCGGTGACAGACAGGAGGCTGAGCTCAAGGCCAGGGACGAAGAGGACATCAGTTACGAAGATATCACTAGCAGGACCACGGAAACGAATAACGCCGACACCACGAATGGGTAAAACCTGACCAGAACCTGTCCGAACCCCGGATACATTGGTGACGGGACCGAGGATACTGAAGGCCTCACGCGAGTCCGTCATGTGATTCGTGGCCCCTTTTTCGATGATCCAGGTTTCTGACAGATCTTGGACCGGTGTGGCCAGGTCGCTGAAAGTCACATGACAGTGGGCGAGCGAAGCGGACGTGGTGGACGGAGGTGCAAACCGGGACTGCCAGTCAGCCAGCCAGGGGACATCATCATGAAGAGGAGCAGGTGGGAAGGGCACAGAAGAGGATGGAGTGGACGAAGGTACAGGACACGACCGCAGCACAGACTCTGTCATGCAAGGTAGTGCAGGGGAACCAGCGACGGTGCAACTCGCACTTCCTTCGAGAGGAGGACGAGGAAGGCCGAGCTGGAGTGCGATGAACTACTCCAACTGACGCTCGCGGATGGAGGGTCCGGCGGAGTAGACCGGCTATGTTGTGATGGCACCGGAGTCTATGAAGGAGGAGGAAGGCGCTAGTGAAGGAGGGGCGGGCACGGACGACTGCGGAAGATACTATAGTGGGGTCGTCGCGAGCGGGGCAAACCCAGTAGGAGAAATAACAATCACGGCAGTGGTGGCAAGGCGACGCTCACGATGGTAATGCATGGTGGCGATGACACAAGCCTCGTCAGTCGGGAGCGTACACGTGTACCACATCTATCGTGACTGGCCACAGTTGTGGCAGTCGAGGCTGCTGCCACCAGATCTGGTAGACTGCTGTTGTGGACCCTTGCCCTTCTTGCCCCTGCGCTTCTTCTTGCCGGACGAAGAGGCGCCGGAAGACGCTGCTGCTGCTTGGGTGGCAACAGCCACTAAGGCTACGGTAGGAGAGGCGAGGGACTCCGTGCGATGGATGTGTGACTCCTGACGAGCCTCCTCGATGCCAAGGAAGAGCTCGTATGCCCAGAGCATGAGGGTACCTTGGGCAGCCATCGTGGTGAGGACCTCCTGGGAGTAGTGGACGAAGACGTCGGAGAAGACGTTGGTGGTGCCGCGCCTGATGGTCAAGAGAGCGGAGAGAAGGGGTGGCGCATTGAGGTGGTGCAGGATGTCCACTACACGTTGCCAATTAGAGCTGATCGTCTTGGTCTCCCCCATGCGGAGGGAGTTGAACTCCCGGATCAGGCGGCTGGTCTCGGCGTCACTGGACAGACGATGAGAGTACGTAAGTACGTGCCATGCTACTAAGGGGTGAGGGAGTGCGCCAGTGGTGAGGAAGGGCTCGAGGGCGAGACGTATAGCTAGAGGGGCAACAGGGACGAGGGCACGCGCGACGCGACCGGCGTCATATACCTGGTCAACATGGGTGGAGTCGAAGGGCAGGACGTAGTAGGGCCACAAGCCCTCATCCTGTGCATTGATCCGGAAGTTGAACTCCCAGCTCCGGAACTGCTCGCCAGCCTGAAGTAGTGGCGGTGGGGTTTCAAAGTCCTTCGGCTTGCGGCCGGCACCGAAAGTGGTACCTAGGACTGACGTCACCGTCTGCCGTTGGCTCTGGGTGTGTTGTTGTGCCAGGTAGTGCATGGCATATGACAGCGCAGGGCTCGCGTACCCGGGTAAAACAAATGGTGCTTGATGATGCTACTACTGCTACTACGGCTGCTGCGGCGGCTACTGATGCTTCTATCGTGGCTGTTGCTGCGATAGTTGTGTCGACGCCTGATGTACCGCTTATTGTTGTGTCAGCATTTTGAACTACAGGCGCAAAGTAGCGAGCGGATTTGTCGAGCTAGCATGATCGATGACAAAGCCTGAGGAGTGTTGGTGCTGCTGCGGCTGCTGTTGCTGCTGCGACGACGAATATTACTGCAACTACTGCTACTGCTGCGGCTGTTGCTTCTGCTACTACTGCTACTATTGCTGTGGCTACTACAGCTACTGCTGTTGTTGTCGTTGTTGCTGTTACTATTACAGCGGTGACAGGAGCTGCTGCTACTGTTACTTCAGCGGCTACTGCTACAGCTACTACTGCTGCTGCCACTATTGTTGCTATTGCAACGACGACAGCTGTTACTGTTGCTGTTGTATCTGCTACAGTTGTTGCAGGAAGGGGGACCCTCCAACAGAGGAGGATCCCTCTCCATTCTCTACCATGGTGCCCTTTGTGTACCCTCTTGTTTTTTTCTCTTTTTTTTTCTGTGTGTGCTGTTGATGTCGGCAGTGACGTCAACCTAGGATGGCTGACGTCAGTAGTTGCTCCTACATTATGTATAGGGTTGTTGCTGTAGATGCTTTTATTTGTTGTTGATGTCTGCAATGACGTCAGTAGTGACGTCAGCCGAGTGTGGCTGATGTCAGCAATGGCTGTCGCGTTGTTGCTGCAACCGTTGCTGTGTCAGCTGCAGAGCTACTACTGCTGCAATTGTTGTTGCTGCCGATGATGCTGCTGCTCCTACTGTTGCAATAGCAAACATTGTTGCTGCTGCTACCGTTGCTGCTGTAGCAGCAGCAGCAGCTGTTGTTGTTAAAGCTGATGCCACTACTGCTGCTAAGCTAGTGCGTGCTGCTGGTGCTGCTACAGCTGCTGCAGCGGCTGTGGTAGTTGCTGCTACTGCAGCAGGGCCACCTGTGGGGTTGCTGGATTTTTTGTGTGTTTTTTTGTTTCCGTTCGTCCCTGCTCAGTACTCTCTATGAGCTGTGAGCAGTGAGCTCGCTGCTCGCTACAAGCTGTGATGTGCGTGCAGCGAGCTCGTTGCTCGCTGCTTGCTACTCGCTACTCGCTGCGAGCTGCGAGCAACGTGCTTGCGGCTCACTGCTCACTGCTCGCTGTAAGCAATGAGGTACGAGCAGCTGCTGCCGACAGCTGCTGTAGTTGCTGCTACTGCTGGCTGCTGCTCGTTGTTGATGCTGCCACTGCCAGCTACTGCTACTGCTCGTTGTTGCTACACGCTGTTGCTGCTGTTGTCGGCTGCTGCCGCTGCCCGCCACTGATGCTGCTGCTACTGGCTGCTGCTGCTGCTGGTTGCTCGCTACTTGCTGCTCGCTGCTGTTGCCGTGTGCTTTTGCTGCTTGCTGCTGGTGCTACTGCTAGCAGCTCGCAGTATGTGTTTGCTGCGTGCTGCTGCTGCTGTCGCGCTGGCAGCAGCACAGTCACTTTCCTGGTGTCGTCGCCACGTGTATCGACGTTGCTTCAGCGTTGGTCCTACGTGCCAGCCGCGCATCCACCAATGCTACCACCGTCGTGGGATTAGTGTTGTCGACAACATTTCGGCAGCATTTCCCAAGCGTCGGGAGCGTTTCGACGATGCCATCCAGCGGGTCAACGCTGCCGGGAAAAATCCAGCAGCATTTCCCCTGCACGGGCACGTTCTGGGGACTGCCTGCGTTGGCTGGACCTGTTCGTTAGTGTTCTGTTGCTTCTGCTGCGCTCTGGCTCTGATACCAAGCTGGAAATATCCTATAGCAGCAGGTTGGGGCAGCAGCGTTGTTGTTGCAGCGTGCGGGAACCCACGCTTGTTGCTTAAGCTACCCCTTCAGTCTGCTGCACCAGAACCTAAGTCTGAGAGTTCATGTGTTTGTTACTCAAAACTGCGCGCGCCAAAGTTAGCGCCAGACAACAGCTGGAAACTGGAAATGATTGATTAAGAACTGAGAATGAGCAACAATGGGAGACTCCTCCAAATTCTAGCTCCCCCCCAGCTATGTAGAGCTTGTTACTCAGTTTCTAAGCTAATCAGAAAATAGACCTATTTTCTGGCGGGCAGGGTTTTCTCGGTGAGCCCTGCCAGACGTCCCAAAGCCCGGGCGTCGTCGGACAGCCCAAAACCCGGGCGTCGTCCGTTTTGCCTGAAAAATTGGACCATGCCATTATACGCATGCTGCGAACGCAGTTGTGCAGTGAGAATCAGCTAGAAAAATAGTAGTGAGGAGTTATTGCTGCCTCAACCCAGGCAACGTCTGCGCTAATCCCTCGTACCAACATTGTCTGAAAATCATGAAACTTGGACCCTAGGCATAATATGGTGTCGCGAACGCAACAGTGCAGTCAGACACGACGTTGGACGTGTGCAGACAGCATATGCAGTGACAGTTACTGCCGGCGGCACGACCGTCGAGGAGGTCTGTCGATGGGGCTAAGCACGTTGGAGGGAGGAGGCTCCAACAAACTGCGTGTAGGCCTCAGCGTGCGTCGGCTCCACCAGATGACACTCCAGCAGCGTCGCGTCTCGTCGTCAGTTATCTGCACGCCGATGTACACAAGCCGGGAGGACACAACAGAGTACAAGTGAGAGATGTGTGAAAAAACCAACAGAGCCAACCACAGCAGCCATGAATTCATGAAAGATAGAAGCATGCTAGCATGTTCCACATCATCCTTAAGCGTATGTGGGCATGCATGGAAATTACGAGCATTAGACCATCACAAGAGCAACCGATAGTGCTAATGGCAAGGCCATCGGCTCTAGCCCAAAATTGTATGACAACATCCGAGTGTGGTACCAAATGGACATGTATACATGTGTGGTTAGAGTTGTACACCATTCGTTGTGAACTGCAACCATGTTGGTTTACCTTGTGTCTTGATAGGAGAAAGAGTCTAGTTGGCAATTGCCATCTTGCTAAGAATATGACTGTACACCAACACCACTACCTGTCATAGCCGCATGCTTCTTCATTCAGCATCTTCCCCCGTATCCTACTTGCAAGCAGACGTGAACAGGCAAGATTCTGAAGGATATGGTTATAAGCAGTTTAAAAGAGTACAGGGTGGTATGTCGGTCAAGGACTCCAAACTAATCATAAGTCCAGCTAAGCTAAGAGTAGGAACGCAGTGGCATCATCAAACAAAGCATGTGACACATCCTTGCCAAGAACGGTACGAAATTATTTTTAATCAGCACAAGGACAGCACAAGCTCTGTCTTTATTTATCCTCCCTTGCCACAAGCCGCCTAAAAAATACTTTGTGACCCCAAGTTTCACACAACATGTAATGGGGTTTGCCCCTCGGACTTCCATCTGTTGAGCACAAGCTTCGCGTACTTGCGAGGCCCTTGCCAAGTCCGTTGCAGCAGGTACATCTCCCTCGAGAGAGAAAACCCACATATTCACAAAACACCTTCCCATGCATGGTAACTTGCGCGCAACCGATGGCGATCAGTACACAACAAGCAGGTAGAGAGCTCCGCGATGCAGCCACTCCTCACCAGCCACACCATGTGACCAGTCGTGCGAAGACGGCTGGGAGGCACCTCAGAAGTAGTCTTTGCGAGTGCGCAGCTCGGCAAGCACATCCTCCGGGGTCTCCTTCTGTGTGGCAGTCTGGAGCCAGAGAGGA
>SZWC01002523.1:12966-35026 GCA_023375785.1 Penium margaritaceum | reverse complement strand
GAGAAAACACACACACACACACACACACACACACACACCTACCCACAAACACACACACGCATAAAGAGGGGCGGCGGGGGAGGGGGGTGGAGGGGGGGGGGGAATGCTGCATTGGACGGTACGTCATGCAACTTGCTGCCAGCTCACTGCTCCCACAGGCCAGACGACGATGCCACAGACAGCGCACATGCATACGATGCCATCCCATTCCATGCCATGCCATGCCATGGCATCCCAGCCATGCCAGACCATGCTGTGCCATGTCGGCACGTCCCCACTGATCGCTCTCCGGCACACATCCAGCGAACCACCCACAGAACCCTCTCCAACGGGTCAACTGACACGTCTGCCTCTGCCGTGAACGCCCACAACAATCCGGGCAGCCATGCCGACATGTCACCGCCGCACTTTCCACACAGCCTAGTCCTCTCCTGCACCTCATTACGGCAAACGAGGACCATGCTGCGGGGGCACACCGCGGCATGCCCCCCAGCACCACGCGCGCGAGATAGAGAGAGAGTGCGTGCTCTCGGGCTAGACCATGCGCGCGAACCCCTTCGATCGGGCGTGTAGGTGCCCCTGGCACAGCCACGCTGCGGGAAAGCGGCAGGGCGACTTTCACTCACAGGTACGAGTAGTTGTCGCTGAGCACGGGAACGATCATCACCTTCATCCTCTTGGTAGCCATGGCGGCAGAGGGATGGGCCACTGCCGAATCTGCTGTGGAGGACGTGTTCGCAGCTTGCCAGTGAGTGCCGGCGCAAACGTTCCGAGCAGGGAGCGAGGGCTGCGTAAATGCTGCTCGGATGAACAGAAGCTGACAAGACGAAGCTTGACAAACGCGTTGAAGTTGATTCAGGACGGCCAAGGTCCGGAGCGCGGTCAACAATGAGCCTGTCGGTTAGAAGGTTCGGATCACCCTTCTACCTGTTCCGCGAGGGGGTGAGGAACGCCCTAGGCCGGGGTCTCACACCATCAAATGGAGAATTAAAAAACGCGCGGGAACGACAAATTTCAGCAGGACTGTCTATCCGTTGCGGATGTGATCACTCACGCTCACATCCGCCACGGATAGACAGTACCACTCACGCTCACATCGCTTCGTGAGTGGTCGGATTCGACAAGCTCACAGTCGGGGTTGTTGGGTCGATTGTCGAGCGACGCGTGTGGAGTTGCTTCGTGAGTGGTCGGATTCGAGAAGCTCTGTCGAGGAATCGGGGGCCTTCGAGGATCGACGGTGAAGATGCGAAATGCATCTTCATAAATCGAGATATGTCTCGATGCGTTGAGAAGTCGGTCAAAAGGTTTTGACACTTCTTTCGTAGATTCGCGAGAGTGGTCGAAGTTTTCATAAAGTTCGGGAAGGTTAACCAGAGGGCGAGGGCATTGGCCGAATTGCCCTTGGCCATCGGAGTGAAAATCGAGGTCTCGACGCGCGGTGGGTTGTCTGTGTAATAACAGAAATGCCCACTTGGAGAGATTAAGGACTCGTGTACGTCTAGTACGTAACAATTCCCCCCTTTTAGCCGTGACGTCCCGGCGCACATGCAAATGTGGCCCAGTGACGGCGGTAATAGACGTCAATGAGGTGATCGACATCTCGGAGGTTGTCGTAGGGTTCCTAGCTGTCATGCGCGGCGTCGTAGCCGTGCCACTTGACAAGATACACCGTTGTTTTGCCACATCATCGATGGCCGAGGATTTCCTCGATGACGTATTCGGTGTCCTCGTTTACTTGAAGGGGAGGAGGAGGGACATCCCTGCCGAGGAAGTTCTCTCCCGGGTCTCGACAATGCTTGAGTCTGATGATATGGAAAACCGGATGAACTTTCATAGTGTCGATGAGTTTGAGTCGCGCAACCACGGGGGTTTGCATACGCTCGATCTCAAACGGTCCGAACCATCATGGTTCGAGCTCGAACAGTCGGCTCTGCGGAGTTTGATGTTGGCCGAGCTCAGAAGACTTTGTCGCCAGCGACGAAAACGTCGACGCTATGATTTCGGTCAGCTGCTCGTTTCATTTCCGCTTGTGTCTTTGCAATTGTCTGTCGTGTTTCCTCTCAGATGGTGGAGAAGTCTCGGCGTTGAACGTCAACCGCAACAATGTTACTTTGACTATGTAGTCCGGCTAGTGTGGCGGAAAGTTTGCCATACACCACATCAAACGGAGTTTTACCCGTTGTAGTGGAGATCGCGGAATTATCTGCCATTTTGGCCGTTCGGAGTTTTTGTGCCCAATCCGTCCCATGGGATTCGCATACTACTTGGAGAAGTTGTTCGAGCGTCTAAATGGTTTGCTCATTTGACTGTCGGTTTGAGGATGGAACGCCGTTGAAAGTTGAATTTTGCTGTTGTAGCGAGTCAATAGTTCGCGCCAAAAGAAGTTGGTGAATCAACCATCTATGTCGCTCATGATGGTTCTCGGCACGTCGTGTAGTCGCACGATGTTGTTGAGAATTTGCAGTGCTGTTCCTTTGGCGGTGACGGTGGTTGTTGTCAGAACGAAATGGGCCATTTTGGAAAACCAGTCGACTACCACAAGGATTGCGTCATATCCCTTGGATGTGACTAGCAATCCAGTGACGAAGTCCATGGAGATGTCAGTCCACGGTTCCGTCGGAATAGGGTGTGGCTGCAACAGTCCGAGTGGCTGTCTGCGACGAGATTTTTGGTTGTTGACGTGTCACAGGACTTGCAGACGTTGGCCACGTTGGATTGCATCTTGTCCCACAAGTAGTTTTTCGCCGACTTCTTCAGCGTCTTTTCCTCTCTAAAGTATCCACCTGGACCGGTGTCATGGCATTCTTCGAGCAGCATACGACGAAGTTCATCGCTCGAGGGAACGACCATATGGTGAGTCGATTGCTGTCGCCAATAGGGTGCATCATACTAAAATTTTGCCTTGTCATATCTGTCGTGTTGGTCGTAGCCTCGTGTGAACAGCCGCTCGAGGTACGGATCTCGCACTAGTTGTAACGTTGTTGCCTCCGTCACTACATCAGGTCGGCGGCTGAGTGTGTCTGCTAGGTTGATTTTGCCTGGCCGGTACTCGATATCGTAGTCGAACCCGGATTCAAGGAACTCCATCCATCGGGTTTGACGTTGACTAAGGTTCGGCTGCGTCTTCAAATATTTTAACGCATGGTGGTCCATGTGCATAATGCATCGACGGCACTCCAAATAACACCGCCATGTCTTGAATGGATGTACAATCACAAGCATTTCTTTCTCGTACAAAACGTAGTTGAGTTCAGGTCCTCGCAACTTTTTAGACATGTATGCGATTGGTTTCTCGCCATTACCATGGTCTTGTAGGAGGACTGCGTCGATGGCTCGATCGGAGTGGTCCGTAGCCATGACATAGTCGACTGTTGGATCGGCCAATCCCATGGTTGGCACCGAGTTCAGAGCGTTCCGCGAAGCGTTGAACACTTCTAGTTCGCTGTCTGCCCACCGCCACTCATTTTCTTTTCGGGTGAGGTCGGAAAGAGGCGTTGACACTTTGGCCTAATCCCGCACGAAACGCCGGTAGTAATTGCAAAAGCCAAGAAAATCTTGAACGTCTCGAACGTTGAACGACGTCGGCCAATCAGTGACTATTACCACTTTTTTCAGATCCATGGTGATCCATCCGGCATTAATGACTTGACCCAATAACTCGATCGAACGGTGACCGAAGTCGCACTTCGAGAGTTTTCCACAAAAAATCTATTTGTAAACTCTCGAGGACTTTTCCAAGATGTCCATCGTGCTCCTCCGGGATGCGGCTGTACACTAGAATATTATCAAGGTACATCACAATAAAATCGTCGAGGTATGGGCGAAAGCTATTCCTCATTGCCGCCATGAACGTCGATGGGGCATTTGTAAGTCCAAATGGCATTATCGTGAACTTAAAATGCCTGTACCAAGTTCGGAACACCGTCTTCTTGATGTCGGTGTCTGCCATGCAAATTTGATGATTTCCACTGCACAAGTCTATTCTGGTGAAAATTTGAGCCCCTCGGAGACAGTCAAAAGTTCGTTGGCACAAGGAAGAGGGTAGCGGTTCTTGATGGTAGCATTGTTCAACGTCTGGTAGTCCACGCACATTTACACTTTGCCGATTTTCTTCTTCACGAAGAGTACCAGTGCGGCGTATGGTGACATGGATGTGCGGATGAACCATTGACCGAGCATCTCATCGAGTTGTTTTTTAGCTTGGTCAGCTCGTGACCGCTCATTCGATAAGCCCCTCAAACTATGGGTTGGCTTCCTGGTTTTAGTTTGATGCGATGATTGATGTCTTATTGAGGAGGTGGAGTTATCGGGAGTTTGTCAGGGAAGACGCTTGCAAACTCTTAGATGAGTGGTGCGAACTTTTGGAGTACCATCGCGAGCTTTGTTGATGCCAACGAGGCTGATGAAAGTGATGAGTAAGCTGATGCCATGTCTGCTTCCTCTATTGGCTCAATATGTACGAGCCACGCACGAGCTCCTCGTCGGATGCAATACTTGGCCATATTGCACGGGTTGTCATTTTTCTACTACCACGGCTTCATCTGCTCCTTCCACCTCTGTCGTGTTAGCTGCCGTCTTCTGTCCCTCACGCCGAAGTTGTCGCTTTGCACCGTTGATTTCTACGTAGACGTCCCCGTTGTTCCAGTCGACCTGCGGATTGTGTCGATATAGGAAATCTCGTCTGAGAGTGATTTTGTGATCACTCATTGGACACGACCTCTAGAACGTTACATCCAATAGATCTCCCACCTTTAGTCGTAGTGGTTCTCAGAGTCTCCATATATGTAATCTCCCATCGACGGATTTCCCTTCAAGCACCCCTGGTTCTGTCTGCAAACCCAGCTTGTGAACCATGTCGTTGCTTAGAAAGCTGTGAGAAGCTCCTCCATCGAATAGTGATGGTACCATTCCACGACTCTTGCATCTTCGAGGCTAGAATTTTAGTAGTATCACTGATTGGTTTTCCTCGTATTCCTCATCGAACTTTGCGATCTCAAAAACCCTCTATAGCGATGTAGGCCATTCAGATGGGCGATCATGTGGCGCAGATCACTCCGCACGGACAAGAGTTGTGCCTTCCACTCCAACCCTGTGTTGTTTCCTGACTTATTTTTCTACAACTTCCCTCCCTTTTGGCCTGTCACTTGCTCCGACAATTACAAGTGATCTGCCCGACCTTTTCGCACTTGTAGGAAGTGTCTATTCTATCTGGTCGACGCCGTCCCCTTCCATCAGAGTTGAGGAGTCCCCCGACTGGTCTTTTCCATTTCCACCATAACTATGGTTGGGATGTCGCCAGCCGTGAGATTCATGGATTCAAGCATTGTAGTCGATGTTGTTGATCCATTCCGCTGTTGTGATCATCCATGGCAAGTCATTTTGGATGACGAATATAGCAATTTCTTGCCGGATATCTCTGTTGAGACCGTTATTGTAGTGAAAAAAGAGTTCATCGCGGGTGATGTCTGCACCATTGATGATCTCGCGGAATCTCCACATATACTCTACCAGGCTGGACTACTGACGGAGACTCTGGAGCTTGTATTGTGCGTCAGAATTTTTGTTCAGTCGTCCGAATTGTGTGAGCATCGTGCACGAAAATTCGTTTCGTCGGTTGGTGGCATTAACGCATCTTGCCATTGTGGGTTGATTTGCTCCAAGGATAGAACGCCTGCGGTCAGTGATATGAGATGGATGCCGTTGGCCGTTGATGATGCCTTGCCAGTCTCCTGCTATCGTTGGATGGCCTTTAGATCAGACCAACAACTTAGCGACGTGCCACACAAAAGCGTGGTCGCGAGGTCAATCTGTTTTTGTTTGTAGTTGACCCCAACAGTAGTGAAGTACACCTCCACACTCCCCAGCCACATAAAAAAGATGGTCTTTTAGACTTTGCAGGATCGAACGGTTTTGGTAGGGCCTGATGGATTTGGGGTTTGCTCGAGAGTTGGGAATTTCTCTTGACGAGCATTGCTTCATGTGCGTTCATGTTGTGAAGAGCCTCCATCAGTAGATGGCTGTTGACTCCCTTGAGCGCTTAGATTATGTTCGCTAGTTCTTCGTTGAGCCTTGTCTATCGTCCGATGCAACTTGTCGTTCATGTTGTCCTCATTGAGGCTGACGGTAGGGGTGGCCGGTTTACCGCCATTGGGTCTTCGACCAGATTGGTCGTCGGGGTCGTAGGGGTCGATCCGGCTGCCGCATAGCCTGCCATGCCAGCATTTGTTGTCGCTTCAGGGTTCGCGTTCATAGGTACGTCCTGCTCCTCCATCACCGAAGTTGTCACCGAAGATCCACTGTTGGTCGTCGGTTGCGCTCGCTCTCCTCACGTAGTAGTCGCGAGGTCTGTGGATTCTTGATGCGCGAGATGCACTGATAGATTGTGCAAGGTAGTCCTCTAGATGGGTAAAGTGGTCGGATGCCTCTCCAGCACCGATGCGCTCTCATACCAAGTGTTATGCCGGACAGAGCGTAGATGATGAAAGGGTAGAATTTGTGAGGCAGAAAACGATTTAAAAATTGGGGCACTTGATCAATCTATGATTAGCGGTAAGTGTACTTTGATTAAAATTTTCAAAATGATCGAACTCACATATACAAGTACCAAGTTACGAATGAGGCATAGTCAGGGTCGTTGGGTTGATTCTTGAGCGACGCATGTGGAGTTGCATCATGCGTGGTCGAATTTGAGAAGCTCCGCCGAGGAATGGAGCGGCTTTGAGGATATACGGTAAAGATTCGAGATGCGTCTTTATAAATTGAGATATGCCTCGATACGTTGAGAAGTCGACCGAAAGGTTGTGACACTTCTGTCATAGTTTCGCGAGAGTGGTCGAAGTTATCAGAAAGTTTGGGGAAGGTTAACCTAAGAGTGAGGGTATGGCCGAACTGTCCTTGGCCATCGGAGTGAAAATCGGGGTCTCGACGCACGGTGGGCTGTTTGTGTAATAACAGGTATGCCCACTCGGAAAATATTGGGGACTCGTGTACATTTGGTTTGTCACAGTCGGGTCATTGTCGTTTGAGCCGAGTGAAGCGTGCAATGTTGTGCAGTGAGTGGTAGATTTGAGAAGCTTCGTTGAGAAGTCAGAGGGCTTTGTGAATATCACGACGCTTCTTTGTTAAAGTTGAGCATCACAGAGAAGTTGACCAAACGATATCGAAACATCGATATGGTTTGTGACACTTCTATTGACCATTCTTGAAGTTGTGAGAAGATTCTAGAACGGAACACCGGAGGTCGGCACAATTGGCTAAAATGTCATGTGTTGATCAGAAAAATCCTGAAGTCGCCGCACGATGGGCCATGAAAGTAATGGAAAAAATGTTCACGCGTGAGTATTGGGGACTTGTGTATGTCAAGGGCGTAACACTTCCCCTCCTTTTAGTTGTGCATCCAGGCGCGCTAGCAGACGTAGGCCGTTGACAACAAAAGTAGACATTGATCAAATGATCGACATCCCGGAGTTTGTCGTAGGATTCCCAGCTGTTGTGCGCGGCATCGTAGCCATGCCACTTGACCAGATACTTTGTTGTTTTTCCATAGTGTCGGTGGCCAGGGATATCTTCAATCACATACTCCGTATCCCCGTCCACTTGTACAGGTGGTGGATGTTGAACATCTCTGCCGGTGAAATTCGTACGATGGTCTCGGTGGTACTTGAACTTGCTAATGTGGAATACAACGTGGATCGTCATGCTGTTAGGGAGGCGAAGTTGAGGGATGACTGGGGTCTGCATTCACTCGATCTGAAGCGGTCCTAACTAACGGGGTTTGAGCTTTGCGAAGTCCTGTCCTCGCAGTTTGATATTCGCAAAGCTAAGGAGGACACGATCACCGGTGCTCAACACGTCATCGCTCTGATGTTGGTCAGCTGCCCGCTTCATAGCTGTTTTCGTCTTTGCGAGGATTTGTCGTGCTTCCTCCTAGATACTGCCAAAGTCCCGACTGTGAATGTCAATCGCAGAATGTTACTCTGACTCTGCAAACATCTGAAACATGTTCTTGGTTCCGTAGGATGTTTTTCGTAAACCACCTTGAAAGGTCTTGTACTAGTTGCGGTGGAAGTGGCAAATTTGTACGTGAGCTCAGCAATCGGTAGTTTTTTTGCCCAATTGGTGCCGTGTGGCTCAGAAACGTTGCTTGAGCATCTGGTTGATTTGCTCCGTTTGCCCGTCGGTCTGAGAATGAAACACCGTTGATATGTATATTCGACTACGGTAATGTGTCATCAGTTTGCACCAAAAACGAGTAGTGAAGCGGCCGTCTCTGTTGCTGATAATGGTACGTGGCACTCCGTGGAGGCGCACTATCTGATGACGGTGGTCATTGTCAGGATGAAGTGTGACATTTTAGAAAATCTGTCCACCATGACCAGGATGGCGTCATAACCCTCGGGAGTGGCGGGCTTTCTCGTCACAAAGTCCATGCTGGTGTCACCCACGGTTCCGTTAGAACGGGTAGGGGTTGAACTAGACCTGGTGGATATGTGCAAGGAGAGTTTTATCTCTGATGGTATCGCTTGAATCGCAGAAGGCCCCCATGTCAGTTTGCATCTTCTCCCACCAGTAGTATTTTTCCAGCTTCTTGAGCATCTCGTCCTCACCGAATTGTCCACGTGGATGGGTGTTGTCCAACAGAATCTATCGTAATTCTTCGTTTGGAGGTACGATGACGTAGAGAGTGAATCACCGTCACCAGTTTGGGTCATCAAACCAAAACTTGGTTTTGTTGTACCCGCCGAACTTGTTGTAACCTTTCGTGAAGAGCCTCACGAGGTACGAGTATCGTTCAACGAGCAACGTGCTGATCTCAACCATTAGATCTGGTCGCCAACTCAGAGCATCCGCTGCATTTGCTTTTCCAAGGGGGTCCTCAATGTCGTTGTCGAAGTTGGACTTGAGGAACTCTATCCATCAAGTTTGTCAACGGCTTAGATTTGGCTAGGTCTTGAAATATTTCATGGCATGATGGTGAATGTAGATGATGTATTGCCGGCATTCCAAGTAGCATTGCCATGTCTTGAATGCGTGCACGACTGTGAGAATTTCCTTCTCGTACACCACATAGTTCAATTCCAGCCAGCGTAGTTGGCAAGTACGTGACCGGTTGTTCTCTACCACCGTTGTCTTGGAGGAGAACGGCCCCGATGGCTTGATCGGACGCATCGATGGCCATGATGTAGTCCACCATTGGATCAGCCAATTGTAAGGTTGGCACCGATGCCAGAGTATTTCTTAGAGACTTAAATGCTTCTTTTTCCTTGCCCCCCCAATCGCAAAGCTAGCACCGATGTCAGAGCGTTTCTCAGAGAGTTAAAGGCTTCTTGTTCGTTGTCCCCCCAATTCCACTTGATGGTTTGGGTGACACCCGGACACCCAGACAAAGAGGCGCTGAGACCCAGACATAGTCTTTTATGAATCGATGGTAACAGTTACAGAAGCCCAAAACAAACCTTGGCGTCCTGAATATTTGTAGGCGTCGACCAATCAGCGACCGCCTCCACCTTTATTGGGTCCATGTGATCCGTCCGCCGCCGACGATGTGGTCCCAAAACTCTTTCAAACAGGGACCAAAGTTGCTCTTCGAGATTTTCCCAATAATTTCTCTCTTTCCAAAAACTTGAGAACTTTTCAGAGATGTTCATTATGCTCCTCCGGGGTGCGAGTGTACACTAGAATATTGTCCAGATACACGACGACAAAGTTTTCGAGATACAAAAAATATTGTTCATTGTTGCCATAAATGTTGCAGGAAGATTGGTGATTCCAAACGACATGACCGCGAACTCAAAGTCCCCATTTCTGGTGCGGCATGACGTTTTCTCGACGTGCGGATCTGGTGATAGCCGTTGCGCAGGTCAAATCTGCTGAAACTTTGGGTCCCACAGAGTTGGTGAAAAAGTTCATTTACTTGTCAATGGGATAATGGTTCTTGATGCTGATTTCATTCAACACTTGGTAGTCCATGCACATCGACATCTCTCCTCTTTCCTTTTTCACAAAAAGTACTAGTAACCCTAAACCCTAAACCCTAAACCCTTAGGTCTATCTGATGGTCAATTTTGCATTGTAGTGGTAATTCTTGGGGTACTTCGTTGGGAAAAACCCCTTTGAACTCCTCGATAAGCTCAGCAAACTCCTTTGGTACTGCTGCAAACTTCTTAGGTGTCGATATCATTGATGCCGCTTCGGTAGCTAAGACTTCTTTTGCTTTTCCTGCTTCCACATGGACTTGCCACGCTTGAGCTCCATGCCTCAGGTATCGCTTGGCCACATCCAGATTTATCGATTGGTATTTTTTGGCTGTCGTAACTTCCTTTGTTGTTTCCATCTCTGTTGCTTCCTGTAACCGCCGCTGTATTGTGAATCGCTCGATCAGAGGCAAGTGTTGTTTTTTACCATTTATGCTGACATAGAGTGCTCTGCTGCTCCAACCAACCTACAAATTGTGCTAGTACTAGAAATTTCACCCGCGGATGATTTTGTGGTCGCTCATTAGACAAGACCTGCAGATCTCCAATTTGCAGCCTGAGTGGTTCTTCTAGTGGATGGATTCGTTGTCGTCCATCGACGGTTATTCATTCAAACACTCACAGTTTGGTCAGCAAATCCAGCTTCCAAACCATGTCATCGCTGAAGAAATTGTCAGAAGGTCCCCCATCCTGTAGTGTTGGTACCGCTCTACGACTTTTACAACCCCTCGGTTGCACTCCTAACAGTATCGCTGATTGGTTGTCCTCGTACCCCTCATAGAATTTTGCGAGCTCAGGAACCCTCATCTTCCGCCATGTGAGTCGCTCAGGTGGTTGATCGGTCGGCACAGAGTGTTCCGACTGGATAGGAGCTTCACCGTCTACTCCAGTCCTTTGCCATTTTGCAACTCCTCACTCTTAATCTGTGACTTCCCCTCCATTTTTGGTTGGTTATTGTTGCTTTTGGCAGTCACGCGAAATGTGACAGGGTATTTTGCACATCCAACAGACCTGTTGATCGCGCTAATCGACAACAACAACATCCATCAGAGGCGAGGTTTCCGCTTACTACGACCTTCCTCCGTCACAATAAGGATTGTGGCTTTGGGATTGCCACCGATTGGATTCCTGCATCCGAGCGTTGTAGTCAGTGCTGTCGATGCGGTCTGTTGATGCAATCATCCATGAAAGGTCATCTTGGATTCTAGAAATGGTGATTGCTTGCCGAATATCTCGTTTCAGGCCGTTGTAGTAGAAACAAAGTTTGCTTTGGGCGAGGTCACTGCCAGTGATGATTTGTGGAAACGCCGAACGTGCTATGCCACGTTGGACTGCTAACATAGACGTTGGACTATGTAGTGTGCATCATACTTCTTGTCCCAAAGTAAGCCAGTGTAGTGTGTACGAAGTCGCTCCACATTTCCGATGGCGTGAGAGAGTCGTGCCACGTTGGATTGATCTAATCCTGAGATAGTACGCCTGCGGTTGACGATGTAAGAGCTGTCGCGAGAGCCGTTGATATAGCCCCGCCAGTCTCGTGCTGCCGTTGGATGGTCTTTAGATTGGACCACCAACTCAAAGCTGTGCCACAGAAAAGCGAGGCCGCGAGATCAATTTTCTTTTTGTCGTTGTTGATTCAAGAAATGGTGAAGCACACCTCCAAAATCGTCCGCCACATCCTGACTGTTGGTCCCTTGGAGTTTGCGGGATCAAATGGCTCAGGGTGTACCGGTCAAATCTAGGGTTCACTTGAAAGTTGCAAATTTCTCTCCGTGAGTAGCGCTTCACGCGCACGAGAAATTTAATGCTCCTCCATCGCCACGTTGAGCTATTGGATCAGATGGGTATTGAGGCTCTCGAGTCCTCATACCATACTCCCGGCTAAATTCTGAAACATTTTTAGAGGTAAGTAATTCTTCTTTTTTTCAACCAACCGGCTTGAATTATGGGCCGGTCCTGAGGGCCCCCCCACTATGAATGGCCCTCCTAAGTTTGAACTCAGCCATGTTTGACTCCTCCAATTTGCTCTTCACACCGTCTCTTTGAGCGCAATTGGATGCCCTAACTCGAGCAGTCGGATCGATGGTTCTCCTCCGTCGCCCTAAAGTGAACTTGTCTGCCTATTTTCAACGGCTCCCACCAGAATTATGGACTGGTCTTGAGGGAGCCGGAACTGAATTATGGACCGGTCCTGAATTTTTTCATATTTATTTTCTTTGTGAATTTAGCTGAGAGTAGGGTACTTTCTGTTACATGACTTTGTTGATCCATGCTTGTCGGCCGGTGCCTCCTATCGTGCTAGTTGTCGATCCGACGCGCTATGGCGAGGGCAAAGGGTCCGCCGAGCTCAAAGGGTCCGTTGCCGGATTGGCGGTCGGGTTCGTTGGTGCTGTACCATTTCCAGTGAAAGTTCTCGCTGTCGCCTGGTTCACTTGGAGAGCATCACTGTTCGCGTACACTAATCCATCATCGTCGGAGTACTCACCGTGGACTACTGCTCATCGTGGGTTGCGCTTAATCTGTTCACCGTTGTCGTTGTAAATTCTACGATATTCTGAATGGTGGAAATGTGCCGAGGACTCGTGTGAGGTTGTAGCTGGGTAGTTAATGCATTAGTTGTCCCTCCAGTGCCATTGATACCAAGTGTTCCGTCGAGAGGAACATAGGTGGTTCACAAGGATGAGATGTGAGACAAAAGAAAATTAGGGTGTTTGGGACAAATGGATAATTTTTATTAAACAGTAAGTGTACTCTGATGACAAGTTTCGAGTGTGTATAGCACATGTATACAATGCCGAGAATGAGATTGATGCATAAGTCGGGTCATCAGCGTTGAAGCCAAGCGACACGTGCGAGGTTGCACCGTGAGTGTTGGATTCAAGATGCTCCACCGAGAAGTCAGGGAGCTTTTGAGAATGTCACAATGCATCCGTATGAAAGTCAAGCGTCATTGAGAAGTCGACCAAACAATATCAAAACATCGATGTGGTTCATGAAAATTCTGTCGACCATTCCGGAAAGTGGTCGAAGTTGTCAGAAACTTCTGAAATGGAACATTGAAGGTTGGGGCAATTGGCCAAAATGACCTCATCCGAAGGGCGTAAAATCCAGAAGTCACCGCACAGTGGGCCATCAATGTTATGACAGAAATGTCCATGCTCGAGTTTCCGGGACTCGTCTATGTCGGGAACATAGAAATGCGCCGCTGATCGAGTAAAGCAAGGTGGGACATGTCAGCCCCCTGGCGATTCTCAAGAATCAAGATCGAGCAATGACCTCTTTCCTTTCGGACACTCAAACCCCCTAATATAAAAACCTACATCAAACTAGGGGATTTGCGTGTTGATAAAAGAAACAAAGAGGTCATCGCTCGATCGTGATTGAGCAAAAGCATATTTTATTGAGATCGAGCAAAAACGCTCGTTCTGTTTCTTTCCCCTCCAAGTTTTACGTGCAAATCTTAGTTAAAACCTACCCCAAATTACATTTGGGATTTTAGGGTTTTGTTTTTGTGCGGGCTCTTGCTGGGCCCCTTAGTTGCAGGGCCCAAAAGGTTCCCTTTCAATGCATGGAGAGTCTCGAACCCCCCATGCAAACCACATATAAGCCCCCCTCAAACATTCATAAACCCCTTGAAAGAAGGGTTTGTGAACATTTGAAAACAAAATTCGACATCAGCATGTCGACGTTGCATCGTCTGCAGCGTCAACATGCTTCTTGTTCTCGCTGTTTGTGGATAAAATGTAGATATTCTCGAGATAGCGGGTAGGGAATTCTTATTCTTCCAAACATAGGATAAGAGATCTTATTTGACTGATCACCTACTAGGCATACACACATCCGAGTTTTGTGGGTAATCCCTACATATAGCTATCGGAAGATTGGAAGGGTGGAATAACTATATATTCCTCGCCACGGAGAATAAGCCCAGGGTTTGGATGCTCGGGTCGAGTGACGCGTACGACGCTGCGGTGTAAGTGATCGCTTCGACGAACATTATTGCGGAGTCTGAGGTTTTTGAGAACCTCAAGGCATGTCTTTATAGAAGTCTCATACCACCAAGAAGTCAACTGAACATTATCAAAACATCATTACGGTTTGAGATAGTTCTTTCGACCATTCTAGAAATTGGTCGAACTTGTCGAACCTTCAAGAATGGAACACCAAAGGTCGAGGTATGAGGCCAAAATGGCCTCGGTTGAGCGGCCGAAATTTTTTTAGGTCAATGCGTGGTGGGCAACAAATTTAATGACGGAAATTTCCACTGGTGGAGTTTAGAGATCCATGCAGTTTAGGGACGTAACACTTCCTCCTCTCTTGGCCACGACATCACGGCATTTTAGCTGAAAATTGCTGGTGATGCCTGTAGTAGTAGTCGATCAGATGATCAATGTTGCGAGAGATGTCATAGGGTTGCCAATTGTTGTACGCAACGTCGTATCTTTTCCATTTGACAGGATATTTTTATCATTTTCCACGTTGTTGATCTCCAAGGATGTCCTTAATTTCATACTCCGTGTCCCCGTCCAAATGAGTTGGAAGTAGAGGAGTGACGTTTTGGGAAATATCTCGTTGGGGTCTCAGTAGTATTTAAACTTGTTGACGCGGAAAATCATATGAACCACCATGCTATTTGGCAGGTGAATTCGAGTAATGACCGGGGTTTTCATTTGCTCAATCTTAAACAGTCCCAATCATCAGATTTTGAGCGTAATAAAGTCTTTCCGTGCATTTTGATGTCCACTCAGCTAAGTAAAATGTGATTGCCGATGCTGAAGACGTCGTCGTTGCCACGTTGGTCTGTTCCTCACTTCATTACCGCGTGCGTCTTTGCTAGGGCCTGTCATGTTTCTTCCTAGATGCTAAAGAAGTCGCAGTGATGGATGTCAACCGTGGGAACAGTGATTTGGCTTTGTCATCTTGTCGGTGTGGCGAGAAGTTTGTCAAAACCACCTCAATCCGAATTTTATCCATTGTAGTGGAATTTGTCGAGTTCTATACAAATTCAGCGGTCGGGAGTTTTCTCCTCCAATCAGTCCCGTGGGACTCACGTAAAGTGGAGAGGAGTTGTTTGAGCATCTGATTGGTCCACTCGGTGTGCTTGTCGGTCTGAGAATATACAACGTTGGTAGTTTGACTCGACTGTCGTAACATGCCATTAGGTCATGTCAAAAGCAACTGGTAAAACGACTGTTTCTGTCACTAATGATAGTATGTGGCACACCGTGCAGCTGCATGATGTTGTTTAGAAATAGCCGTGCTGATTCCTTGGTGGTGACGGTGGACGTCGTTGGAATAATGTCGGAGGTTTTTTTAAAACCTGTCCACCACCACGAGGATGGCATCATAGTCCTCCAGAGTGGTGGGCAGTCCAGTTACGAAATCCATGCTGTTGTCGATCCACGACTCTGCTGGAACGGATAGTGGTTGGAGTGAACGTGCTGGCCTTGTGCGCCAAATGATTTTTCCTATGATAGGTGTCGCATGATCTACAAATTGCATCCATGTCGATTTGCATGTGGTCCCACCAGTAGTACTTGGCCAGCTTCTTCAACATCTTGTCCTAGCCAAAGTTTCCACTTTGACCGGTGTCGTGGTACTCCTCCAGTAGCATCCTTTGAAGCTCCTCATTGGTGGTACGACTACTTGGCGAGTGAATCACCGTCACTAGTATGGATCGACAAACCGGAACTTGGTTTTGTCGTACCTGCTGGACTCCTCATAACCCTTCACAAATAGCCTCGCAAGATACGAGTCTCGCTTGACGAGCAACATGTTGATCTCGGCCATCAAGTCTGGTCGCTGACTGAGAGCATCTGCTGGATTTGTTTTTATAGACCGGTGCTCGATGTTGTAGTCAAAATTGAACTTGGGGAACTCTACCCATCGAGTTTGTCAACAGTTTGGATTTGTTTTACTCTTGAGATATTGAGTGTGTGGTGGTCGGTGTGGACGTGGTCAGTATGGTCACATGGTCAGTATTCCAGATAGCACCATCACGTTTTGAACGCGTGTACGACCGCTAACATTTCTCTTTCGCGCACTGTGTATTTTAACTCCGGTCCACGAACTTTTCTTAACATATATGTGAGCGGTTGTTCTCCATTGTCGTTGTCTTGGAGAACGGCTCCAATTGTCCGATCTGACGTGTCTGTGGCTATGTTGTAGTCCACCATTGGATCCGCAAACTCATAGGACTGGCACTAAGGTTGGAGCATTTCTCAAAGACTTGAACGCTTCTTGTTTGCTATCTCTCCAACTCCAGTCAGTAATTTTATGAGTGAGATCAGAGAGAGGGGCTACACAACGTGTAGTCCCACACAATAATAGTAGTTTCAAAATCCCAAAGATACCTTAACGTCCTTGAATGTTGGTCAATTTCGGCCAATCAGTGATTGCCTCCACCTTGTTCGCGTCCATGATTCTCTGTGCGTCGTCAACAATGTGGCGCATAAACTTGATCAAACAATGGCCTAAGTTGCGCTTCGAGATTTTTTTTTGTAGATTTTCTCTCTTTGTGAAATCTTGTCAAATTTTTGGAGATCTCCATTGTGACATTCTGAGATATAGCAACACACCAGGATTTCATTGACATACACAATGCTAAATCCGTCGAGGTACAGCCAAAAAATGTTGTTTCTGACCGCTACACATGTTGCAGGGGCATTTGTGAGTCTGAATGACATAACCGTGAACTCAACGTGCCCCGTACGATTTGTCAATTCACTCACCACGTGGTCACTTATCCGATAGGTACCCTTGACCGTCGGTCTGCTGTCCAACTTCAGTCCTATCTGATGGTCGACGTTGTGTTGTGGAGGTAGTTTTTAGGGCAGTTCATCGGGAACAACCCCCTGAGACTCCTCGACTAGAGATATAAACTCCTCTGAAATGGTTGAGAACTTCTCGAGTATTGAGGCCGATAAGGTTGATGTTGTCGCTTCTATTGGTGCGATATCTTTCATTTCCCCTGACTCCACGTGGAATAGCCATGATTTTGACCTACGTCATAGGTACCGCTTTGTGAATTGTATAACTTCCTCTGTTGCTTCATCCTCTGCTGCTTTCTGTAATCACCGCTTTGCATGGGTCGCTTGATGAGAGGCAGGTATCATTTCTTGCCATTCATACGGACGTTCACTATGCCACTACTCCATTCTACCTGGGGATTGTGCCGGAACGGGGAGTCTTGCCCGAAGATAATTCTGTGGTCGCTCATTCTGCAAGTCCTTCAACCTGTTACGTCATGCAGATCTCCGATTAATAGTCAAAGAGGTTTACAAAGTGGTCGGACCCGTACATGTCAGTTGAATTTTTTTCCATTGAACACCCCTGTTTGGATATGCAAACCCAGCTTTGAAATCATTTCGTTGCTGAAGAAAATGTGAGAAACACCTTCATCCACTAGTGCCGAGAGTGTTCTATGAAATTACAACCCATCGGTTGCACTCGTAGTAGTATCGCCAGTTGGTCTTCCTCGTATCCCTCGTCAAACCTTACAGTATTAGGAATCCTTGTCTGCAACGATGGGCAATTGATTAATGCAGATGTTTTTGACCGGTCAGGAGGTTCGTTGTCTTCTCCAGTCCTTTGCTGTTTCCTGACTCCTCATTTTCCCTTTGTGACTTCCTCCCCTAATTGGCCTAATACTGCTAGTTCTAACAGCCACATGAGATATGACCCAGCTTCTTCTAATTCCAATACAGGCGTTGATCGATAGCGCCAATGTCCTTTGGAGACGAGGTGTTTGTTGACTACAAATTACCGCAACCATGATCTGGATTGTGGCCTTGGGGTCGCCAGTCGTTGGGTTCTTGCATCTGAGCATTATAGTCGGATCTGTCGATGCAATCACTTGTTGCAATCATTTGCAGAAGGTTGTCTTAGATGCCAAATATTGGAATTGTTTGTTGGATGTTGCACTTGAGGTTGTCGTTATAGTAGAAACATAATTCATCCGGAATAGGGTCTCTACTGTTGATGGCTTTATAGCGACGCAGCGTGTACTCTATCATGATAGACTGTTAATGCAAACATTGAAGCTTGTACTGTGCGTCAGAATTTTCAGTCATTTTTTTAGTGAGGCATGCGCTAATACCATTTTATTTTCTGGTAGAGTGGCTGAGTCAAGCCACATCAAATTGATCTACTCAAGAGGTAGAACGCCTGCAGAAAGGGACGAGGGCCAATGAAGGAACTGGTGATGGACAACGAAGAAAGAGGCGACGAGCGACTAAGGATGCACGATGAGCAACGAAGGACATGGGGCAAACGAGGACCAACATGCCACATGCGATGGGCACCGCATGATGTGCTGACAAAGAATGGGAAACGGAAGCGAGGAGGGCTCATTGGGGAGAATTGGCATTTTTACCATAGGATTATGCTAGGACTTTCCTGCTTGGCTGGTTTTCTAAGTAACAAGCCTCGTAGAGCTAAGGTGAGGCTAGAACTGAGAGGGATCTCAATGAGTTGCTCATTCTGTATTCGTAATCAGTCATTGCTTCATTCAGCTACAGTTTTAGCGCTAACTTTGGCGCGTGTACTTCTGAGTACCAAACCAGTGCTCTCAGACTTAGACTCTGGTGGAGCAGGCTAAGGGAGCAGAAAAACCGTTGTCGCTTAGCTTAAGCGACAGTGGAAAGTAACGAGCATGGGTTCCCGCACGCNGAGGGATCTCAATGAGTTGCTCATTCTGTATTCGTAATCAGTCATTGCTTCATTCAGCTACAGTTTTAGCGCTAACTTTGGCGCGTGTACTTCTGAGTACCAAACCAGTGCTCTCAGACTTAGACTCTGGTGGAGCAGACTAAGGGAGCAGAAAAACCGTTGTCGCTTAGCTTAAGCGACAGTGGAAAGTAACGAGCATGGGTTCCCGCACGCTACACCAACAACGTTATTACCTCAACCTGTGCACTATATAGCTTCCTTTTTGGTATGAGAGCCTCAGCGTAGCAGACATTGTAGCATCATTGGCGTATAGGTTCTTGACTACACTGAACGATCTCCCATGCGTGCCACTGCAGGGGAAATGCTGCCAGATTTCTCCCGGCAAGAGTAACCTGCCAGATGGCGGCGTCAGAATTTTTCCCACGGTCACTGGGTTAGGGGAAATGCTACCGGTGTTTTTAAGGCAGCCTTGACCCCCCAAGTGTGACGTATTCAGGTGAGCGGCCAGCGCAACAACGTCAGACAACCTAGTGGCGACGACACAAATGGCAACGTTGACCAGAGAAGTGAGTGACCATCAGCAGCATTAGCAATAGCAGCAACAACAGGAGCAGCAGAAGTAGCAACACCTATGGTAATAGCAACCGCTGCACCAGCAGGGGCAGCAATGGCAGTGGCAGCGGACAGAGTGATAGTAGCAGCAGCAAAGCAGTAGTGGCCGTAGCAGCAGGGACAACAGCAATGGAAGCTGCAACGGTAGTAGTTATAGTAGCAACAGTAGTAACAACAACAATAGCAACAGCGGGAGCACCAACAGTGGCACAGTAACAACAACAATAGTGGCAACAACAGGGGCCGCATCCGTAGCATAAGCCACGGCCACAACAGCACTAGCCATGACTGCAAATGTGCAAAAACAATCGCTGCAGCAGTGGCCGCCATGTCAACAAGCGTATCTGCATGCTGCTACTGCGCAACAACGGTGGCAACCTCGCCACCACCCTTGAGCCCACGGCCAAGATGACCTATGGCTCGACCCACAGGCCAAGACAAAAACAAAAAAAACACAAAAGAAAAAAATACAAAATAAACTAAAGAACAAAACAAAACCAAGAAATAGCCACTGCTTAGGACCCGCAACAGCCGCAGCAGTGGCATCAATAGCAACAATAGCAAGAGCAGCGGGAGTAGTGGTAGTGGCAGGAGTGGCAGCAGTTGCAACGACAGCAGCAGCCATAGCAGGAGCAGCAGCGGCCGCAATAGCAATGTCAGAAGTGGTAGCGACAGTAGTGGCAGCAGTGAGGTATAGTTAATGGGGTTCTTTTTGTACACTGTTAATTGGGTGTATAGTTCATGTGGGGTGCTATGAAGGTTCCATGAAGTGACCAGCAAGGGTAAGGGGTTGGAGGGAGGACATGTGCCAAGTGTATGAGAGGAGTGTATGGGAGGATGGTTGCAGGTTATACACTAGTGTATTGTGTAGACATTCAAGTTGGTTGATGGATGTGGGGGGGGGGGGCATGTGCCAAGTGTATGAGAGGAGTGTATGGGAGGATGGTTGTAGGTTATACACTAGTGTACGGTGCAGTCAGTCAAGTTAGTTCATGGGTGTGGGAGGGGGGGGGATGGAGGGGGGGGACATGTGCCAAGTGTATGAGAGGAGTGTATGGGAGGATGGTTGTAGGTTATACACTAGTGTACGGTGCAGTCAGTCAAGTTAGTTCATGGGTGTGGGAGGGGGGGGGATGGAGGGGGGGGACATGTGCCAAGTGTATGAGAGGAGTGTATGGGAGGATGGTTGTAGGTTATACACTAGTGTACGGTGCAGTCAGTCAAGTTAGTTCATGGGTGTGGGAGGGGGGGGGATGGAGGGGGGGGACATGTGCCAAGTGTATGAGAGGAGTGTATGGGAGGATGGTTGTAGGTTATACACTAGTGTACGGTGCAGTCAGTCAAGTTAGTTCATGGGTGTGGGAGGGGGGGGGATGGAGGGGGGGGACATGTGCCAAGTGTATGAGAGGAGTGTATGGGAGGATGGTTGCAGGTTATACACTAGTGTATTGTGTAGACATTCAAGTTGGTTGATGGATGTGGGGAGGGGGTGAGGGGGGGGGGTGACATGTGCCAAGTGTATGAGAGGAGTGTATGGGAGGATAGTTGTAGGCTATACAATAGTGTATTGTGCAGACATTCAAGTCACAGAATTTTACACTAGTGTACATTTAGCACCCATATCCACATACACTCCCTCCATGCACTCACCACATACAACCCCCTCCCTCCCCCCACATTCACTTACACATATGAATCACAACATTATACACTAGTGTACATTTAGCACCCATCATCCCCTACACTCCCCTCATACACTCACCCTATAGAACACCCCCCCTCCCCCCCCGCCCCCGCTTGCCACATTCACTTGCACATGTGAATCACATCATTTTACACTTGTTCACATTTAGCACACCTCTCACATACACTCCCTACATACACTAGTGTGTAATGTTGTGATCCACATGTACAAATGAATGAGGGGAGTGGGGAGGAGGGGGGAGGGGGGTCTACATGGTAAGTGTATGAGGAGAGTGTATGGGGTGATGGGTGCTAAATGTACACTAGTGTATAATGTTTTGATTCATATGTGAAGGTGAATGTGAGGGGAGGGAGGGGGGTAGATTGTATGTGGTGAGTGTATGGGGAGAGTGTATATGGAGATGTGTGCTAAATGTACACTAGTGTATAATGTTGTGATTCACATGTGCAAGTGAATGTGGGGGGTTCCCTGAGTGTGTACTCTTCCAGGAAGGTGCTTCCTTGTTTTTTTTTTTAATTTTAAGGTTGGATTATGTTGTTTCCAGGAAGGTGATTCCCTGTGTGTGTGCTCTTCTTGGAAATTTATGGAAAATTAAGTAGTTTCCAGGAAAGTGCTTCGCTGTGTTTTTGTTTTTCCGGGAAGGTGCATGTCTGTGTTTGTGTGTTTCCATGGATGTGGTTTTTTGTGTATGTCTGTTTCCATGATATTTCTTACTAGTATATGTGTATTTCCAGAAAGTTTCCTCCTGGTGTACATGTGTTTCCAGGAATTTACCTTCTGGTGTAGGTGTGTTTCCAGGAAGTTGCCTTCTGGTGTACATGGGGTGTCCTTATTTCCTGGAAGTATCCATCATGTGCCGTGCACATTGTACACTAAGAAATGAGTGTACATTCTGAGGGTGATTGGTCATAAATGGCAGCAGTAGTAGCAACGTCAACTATAGCGGCAACAGTGACAACGGTAGCAACCGTAGCAATAACAGGGACAAGAACAGTAAAAGCAGCATCGGCAGCTATGACACAACACCAACATCAATCGCTGCAGCAGTAGCAGCGAGAGAGAGAGAGAGAGAGAGAGAGAGAGAGAGAGAGAAGGAGGG